>PVKB01004026.1:0-163695 GCA_004027205.1 Ctenodactylus gundi
GGGTCTCAGTGTGTAGTCCAGGCCGGCCCTGGACTCACTGAGTAACTTCGGCCAGCCTTGACCTCACAGCAACCATCTTGCTTTGGCCTTCTGAGTGTTGGGATAAGAGGCTTGTACCCCCATGCTTGGTTTATGTCGTGCCAGGGATCAAAATCAGGTCTTGTGCATGCTTGACAAGTGGTCTAACCGCTGGCTACACCCCCAGGCCCCCTTGCCCTGCTCTAACACGATGTGTCACATGGCCAGGGCCACGCAGCACTATGTGGTAATACATGACTCCACACACTTGGTGTTCGCCCTGCTCGGTAGGACAAGGAGGACCAGGGCATCTCTGAAATCATTCCTGGAGGTCTCACATGGTGGGGACCAGCCTGTGGACAGCCCTGCTCAGGCCGTGTAGGTGTGGGGGACAGCGTGTCGAGTGTGAAGGGAACTTCTGTGGAGGGGGAAGGTCCAGAAGGTTGATGGGGGCAGCTGGCCCCACACTGCAGGCTAGCCTTGCCTGTGTCTGTCCCCATCTTTCTGCAGGCCCTACATGGATGCAGTGGTATCTCTCGTTACTCTGATGCTGGACACAGGTCTGCCCTGCTTCCGAGGCCAGACAATCAAGCTCTTGAAGTAGGTTCCTTAGCAGATAAATAGGCCATCCACCTGGGGATAGCTATCTGTTGGCCTTGGTTCTACCTGAGGAGGGACCCTTTCTTGTCATCCTGTGGCTGTTCAAGACCTTGGAACCCCAGAGAAGATGGAGTTCCTGCATGAGGCTCTCCAAGCTGTGTTGGCAGGGTAGTCCATCTCTGACAGCCGTAATGAGGAAGTGCAGGCACCCTTTAGTTCCTCAAGATTCCATTCCAGTCCTGTGCCCTGAGGCTACAGTGGATCAGTTCCCTTTGCTCAGCCCTCCCTAGCCCCAGGACCACTTGGGCCCACAAGGTCCTAGAAGGGGAACAAGCCCTTGTGAGGCTAGGTGAGGCCCTCCACACTGCCCTAGCTTCAAGACTGGAGGGTGTGTTGGCAGGGCACGGTCCTCAGCTGAACAAATTCCCATAAATGCTGAAATCCAGGTTGCAAGCAGGACACCTTGTCCTGGGGGTGGTGGGCTATGGCAGGATGTGATGGCAGTTAGCACCAGCCAGCCCCTTTTTGGCTCCCCCCTCCCCCAGGAATAGATTTAACCCCAACATGACTGAGCGAGAAGCTGCCAATTTCATCATGAAGGTGATCCAGAGTTGCTTCCTTAGCAACAGGTGAGTCACCCCACCTGTCTTACCATAGTCACCAGGTATCTAGTAGGACCAGGCCTGGACAGGCAGCGGAGGTCTTGAAGTCCCCAGGCTGTTCCTCCCATGGGAGATCTGGGACTTGTGGGCCGTGTTCAGGGAAGTGATGGGTACTGATTTAGAGGGTTGGGTGGGTGCTATGTGAATACCTGGCAGAGGCTGTGCTCACTTGGGGCAGGGCTTGCAGGACCATGGAACTCCTGGCACACAGCCACAGGAGCAGGGTGGGAGCTCAGAGTTGCTCTACTACATTGTGGTTTGGGAAGTCAGATCCCCCTCTCGTTCCCTGCACCAGTGTAGGTGCTTTGTAGGGAGACAAAGGAGGGCAAGGTAGAGACAGCCTGTCAGCTGTTTGTGTGACAGGCATGAGGTGGCAAGTGGGCTGTGAGGAGGGCCGGGTGCAGATGCTGAAGGCAGACCCCCAAGCTGAGTGAGGGATTCATATGGTGTGAGTCACAAGTGGCTTGCCATGTCCAGCCTTAGCCCAAGGAATGTAGTTCTGGCAGGCAGGTAAAGGGAGCAGCTCTGAGAACTTGGGAGCCGCCAACAGAGAAGACCCCTAAAGAAGGAGGGCAGGGGAGGCTGTGTCCCCGGTCACATTATGGGACACACTGCATCCCTGCAGGAGGAGGGCTGGGACTGTGGCCTCCTGTATTAGGAACTGCAGGGTGAGCCTGAGAGGAAGTGGAGTTCTCACTCAGACTCTCACAAGGTCTGCTGCCCTTTTAAGAGCAGTGCAAGAAAGGAAGGGCCAGAGGCTGGGCTATGAGGCCCCCAAAGAAAGTTCAAGGTAGAGCAGGGAGCATGAAGGCAGACAATTGTACAGCAGCATGAGACTGTGAAAGAGGTTAGTGAGGAGGAGGACAAGGGTCTTTCAAAGGTAAAGTAAGACAGGTGCACGCTGGGAGAATAAGGGGTCATGAGTGTAAAGAAAGGGAGTGACAGGCCAAGGGGCTGAGCGGTTGCCCATTCACCTGGGCCTGCCTTTATGGTGCCCTAAGCATCAGTACATTGGCACCTTCAGGGAACTGTGTGGTGACACAAGAAGGGATGGACTGACACAGCTTCCCCTCATTCTGCCCACCCTTTGCTTTCAGGAGCCGCACTTATGACATGATCCAGTACTATCAGAATGACATCCCCTACTAAGGGGCCTTCTGGAGCCCAGAGACTCCTCTGTGTGTGGCCCCTTCCAAAAGCTGCCCCACAATCATGGAACCTGTGTGTACTTCTGCTCTCCAGCTGGCCCTCAAGTCTCCCACCAATCACCTGGCCATTTTGCCCAGCAGAGTTGTTTTTATAGGAAAAAAGAACTGCAGCCTTCTGAGCCAGGCAGCCACTCCTTCCTCATGTGTGGCCCCACATGGCAGTGCGTCAGTGTCGCGGCAGAGACTGAGATGACAATCATCTGTCTGTGCACAGGGTTGAATCCTGGCACTGGACACATTCCTTGTCTTATTACCTAGGTACATGGTATATTTTCTGTGTTGAAACAAAATAATAATTATGTGCTTCTTAAGATTTAAAAAATGTGGACAAAATAAAAACCTCAGAAAGTGCTGTGTTGGGGCTGGGCGTGATGGACACTGAGACCTGTCTGAATAAGTCAGCAAGACTCTGTCTTGAAATTTAAAACACTAACTGGAGCTGAGGATGTAACTCGGTGTGCCGTAGGTTCAATCCCCAACTGCCTCTCCTCCAGGGAAAGTCAGATGCTGTTTATAAATAGATTTAGACTACCAGAGGGTGGGAGTTGAAACCCAGGAGCTGCTAAGACAAGAAAGAAGCCAGGTGTGGTGCTGCACACTTGGAGTCCCTATACTCTGCGAGCCTGAGGGAGGAGTAATGCAAGTTTGAGCCTACACTGGGCAATTTAGCAAGACTATCTCAAAAATAAAAGTATTGGGTACTTCAGCCAAACATAGTATATAATCCTCAGAATAATCAGGAGCCTACTTCGATGGGATAGGATACAGAAAACTCCAAAAGTTTATTAGGTCTTCATCTGTGTTTCCAGGAGAAGGAGGTGCTTGAAATAAAACCAAGCACAAGGTGTGCCTCCTGGGTAAAGAGAAAGTATGGATGTTTTTTCAGTCGTCACTTCTGTTCAGCTCATGTTAAAGCCACTACCCAGTCAAGGTATAAAAGGAGTTAAGAAATTTGGTGGAAGGAGGTGTAGCTCAAGTAGAGCACTTAATTAGTAGCCCAACGCCGTAGGTGCCATCCCCAGCACAAACGAGAAGTATCCCGTAGGTATGGAATAAACATTCATGTGCAGTGACCTGCTGTAGTACCAGTTACGCAGGAGTGTAAGACTAGGAAATTGCTTGGGCCCAGGAGTTCAAGGCCAACTTGGGCAACATAACAAGATGGCATCTCAAGAATATTTCTTTGAAAGGCATGAGAGTCATTCAGTTCTGGTGCTTGCATATATACCCAAACTTACATAGACAAGTTTGGAGGATGTTAGAGGTCAGTATAAAAAAATTAGTGGGGTGTCAGTGTATGAGTCTGATTGCATCCAAAAACATTAAATATTAAAAAACATCTGATGAAAGATACGTAAGGTAGATGTTAAGTCCTAAACATTGGAAGACTCAACATTGTAACATTTTCTCCAAATTAACATGTGGTTTCACTGCAACTACCAATCAGAACCCCACAAAGTTTTGCTGTGGGAATTGGCGAGCAGATTTATATGGAATGCAAAGGATAAAACAGCTTTTTTTTTTGGTAGTTAAGAAAAACCTACGTGTCAAGACATAGTTTATACAAGGCAAGCAATGTGAGACATTGGTGTAAGCCACGACATAGCAAAATAGAACAATGGAAGAGAATAGGTTCAGCAAGCATCAGAACCAGGGTCAGATGTGGCAGGGATGGCATTGCTGGACGTGAACTGATACCACCTGTGATTTAGACGGGCTCTAACATATAAAGCACACATTATGGAAGAATGGAGGATCATTATGAGCAGAGATGAAAATTCTCAGACCAGGAAAGAAGATGATTTTGGATGGACCCATTAAGTACACTGGACATGGAGAGAACTGCTGAGCTTGAGGACATCATAATAGAAACTGCCAAGGGACTAGGGATGTAGCTCAGTGGTTAGGCCCACACCTAGCATCCAGGTGACCCGGGGTTTAATTCCCAGCAGCAAAAACAATACCTGTGAACTACTATAAGACAACTGCAGATGGCATAACACAGTGGGGAAATAAAGACAGGCAAGCAATATTTGAATGAGACTCTCCCAAATACTGTCAGACAAATCACAAATCCAAAATGTTCCAAAAACAGGCAGGGTAAATGCCAGAAAGGACTATACCTAGGCAGATCATGTTCAAAGTTCAGGATATGACTGACAAAATGTCTGGGTAGTTTTTATTTTGATGCCGGGAATTGAATTCCAGAGCCTTTGCACATCCTCAGCCCCACCCCATGTTTTTCTTTTTCTCTCTGACAGAGTCTAAGTTGCCCAGGTTGTGCTTGAACTTGACACCTCTTGCCTCCAGCCTTATAGAGTGCTGGGAATACAGGGTTGTCGCCATTAACTGGCTAAAATTTTATCTCTACAGGCAGCAGCAAAGATAACATTTATATTCATCTTTCCAGAAACTATGAAAGTGAGAATGAAGTGAAATATTTAGGGGTAGGGGTATAGCTTAGTGGTTGAGTGCTTGCCTAGCATGTTCAGTGCCCTAGGTTTGATTCTTCCATACCATATAAAAATTACCTAGGCATGATAGTACATGGCTGTAATCTCAGCCATCCAGAAGCTGAAGCAGAGAACTGCTGTGAATTCAGGCCATCATGGGCTACGTAGTGAGCTCAGAACAAACCTGGACTATAGAGCAAGACCCTGTCTCAAAAAATAAAATGCCAGGAGAAAAACCTACCAACCTAAAATTCTGCTTCCTGAAATACATCTTTCAAAAGTAAAGCATATGAGTCTTTAGATTTTTGATTTTTTTTTTCAAAGACAGGGTCTCTAGCCCAGGCTGGCCTTGAACTCAGTAATTCTCCCATCTCAGCCTCCTAAAGTGCTGGGATTATAGACAGGCATGCACTATGAGGCCAGTTTATGTGGTGCGCTGAATGAAGTCGGGTACTTAGCACTTACTAGACAAGTGTTTTAACTGCTGAGCCATTCCTCCAGCCCTTTTTCTTATTTTTTGGTTTGTGTTTTTTGTTATGTTTGCTTTTGGGGACAGGGTTTCACTGTTAATCAGGCCAGTTTCCAATTCCTGGCTTGAGCAATCCAACCTCAGCCTCAAGAATAGCCGAGGTTACAGTTTATGCCCTACCACACCAAACTGAGGGAGTATGTTGACAAATTGACTTGCCCTGCAGGAAATATTAAAAGAAGTTCTTTGCGGGAAGGAAAATGCTATAGATCAGAAACTCAGATGCACTTAGAAGGCAAGAGCAGCCGGGTGCGGTGGTACTGGAGGACGGCAAATTCAGGCCCTATGTGAGCAATGTAGCAGCTTAGCGAGAGCCTGTCTCAAAAAAAAAAAAAAAAAAAATTCAAAGGTCGTTGCGAAAACTAATGTGTCATGTGCACGAGGAGATACACTGAACAGTTTCACTGTTCAGTTTCGTTACCGTAAAAAAGAAAAAAATGTGTCAGGCACAATGAAGCTCAAGCTTCATTTCCACAAGAATATTTCTCATGAATGAAAAAGTAAAGTACCCAGTCGTGATCACGCTATCACTTGTGAAGGAACGGCAGACAGCGGCAGCCCTGCGCCCTGGGACCCGCGACGGGGACACCCAGAGGGAGCTAAGACGCTGTCGGGGACCTAAACGTCGGCAAGCACTTAGAGGAGTCCGTGCTCCGCAGAGACAAGGGCACCTGCAGGGGCCCCTCGGCCCACCGCCGGGGGAACCAAGCAAGTTCGCCTCAAGTTCCAGTCCACTTGGGAGCTGGCTGCCGTGCAACGGCGGAGACTGGGCAGGCGCGGAGGCCCGTCGGGAAGGACACACCAGCCCCGCCCCCGCCGCCGCCCCAGAAACCACACGGGAGGCGCAGTCGCACAGCGGCGCGATGTACTTTAGGTAGGCAGCAGCCCGCGCGCGCGCGGCTCGAGGAGCGGGGACAGCGTGTAGCGCAGGCGGCGGAGCGCGGCGCTGGCTCGCAGGTGCGCGAGGCCCTGGCGGACGGCGTCCGGCTGCACCGAGACCCAGGAGAACAGCGGCAGCCCCAGGCAGCCGAGCGGGAGCAGGAGCAGCAGCTGCAGCGCGCCCAGAGCCCAGAACCTGCGGGCCGAGGGGAGACCGACGGTCAGCGTCAGGGGAGGGAGCCAGGGGCCCGGGGCCCTCGGGCCCGCCACCCGGCTCACCGGACACTCCCGACGCCCCGCAGCCTCTTCTCCTATGGGAAAAGGAAACTGCGTCCAACTCCAGACACACCCGGCGGGGAGGCCACGCCAGCCAGGTCACTTTGGGGGCGAGCGGGTTCCCCTGGGGACGGACCCCGTTCCTAGCCGCCCACTCCGCGCTCACACGGTCGGCCCGGGCCACCTCCTCCATCAGCGAGCCCGCGCAGTCCGGCGCCCGGCGAACCTGCGAGTCCCACCTACGGAAGCGGGCGTTGAGCTACGCAAGGCGCCCGGCCCGCAGCCGCCCTGCCGCACGCAGCACGCCGACCACCCTTACGGTTCCGGGCTGCTCGGAGAACCATCCAGCGCAGCCGCCGCCTCCATCACTTTCCCCTGCAGCTCCTGCAGCAGACGGGGGTGAGGACTCGGAGGCAGCGGCCACCTCCCGCCAGCCGCCGCACGCCCGGAGGAGGGGAGGCGTCGCACCTGCAGGACGACGCTCTGCTCCTGGAAGCTGGCCCAGGCCTCCTCCGTTCGCTGCGCGCACTGGGGTACGAGAAGCTCTGCTTAGACGCGAGGCGACGCGCCTGGCTGCCCAGACTCCTTTCACACCTGAAGCCGACCCTTCCCCCGAGATCCCGGATCCGTTCGCACCTGCCGCAGGCCCTCCGCCTGCATGGCGAACTTGGCCTCCACCAACTCCAGATGTTTCTTCGGGAGGACACCAGAAAAGTCAGGAACCCCGCACGCCCAGGACCAACCGGCGCTCCAAGGTTTGGCCCTGGGTCCGAGGAGCCCGGCCCAGAGCCCCGCCCCAGTGCCTTGTCCCCGCCCACACGCCAGCCTTCGTGGCTCCGCCCAAACACCTGCAGCTCCACAAGCTGGATCTCCTGCTGCTGCTCCGCGCGCGCGTGACTCGGCTGTTCCCTTCCGTAGTAAAAGAGCTGGGGAAGGAGCTTGTGAAGGCGGGGTACAGCTCGGGGGCAGGGGACAGGGCGGCCTTGGGAGCCGGGATGAGAGCAGGACCTCCGGGATGAAGGCCATCCCGTCCTGCACCTACCTGACTCGACAGCTCCTCCCACTGCTCCTGCAGCTGCCCGTTGCGTCGCTCCTGTGGGCAGGGTCACGGGGCGTCTAGGCCTCTCCACAGAGCCTTCATGTCGGGCCCCGCCCGCTCCGGCCCCATCCCACCTGGACCACAACCTAATTTGGCGCCCGCCCTCTGCATCTAGCCCCGCCCACTTTCGACTCCGCCCCCACCAGGTCCTGCTTGCGCCGTGCTGCCTCCTGCAGTAGTGCGGCTGCCCTCTCGGCGCGGCTCCTCGCGGCTGCGTGCGCCTCCCCTCGGAGGACGGGTGCGGAGTGGCCTCGCCGCCGCTGCAAGCTGCGGAGGGAGGGCTGGTGGTGTGGCCGAGATGCGGGGCGCTGTGCATTGCGCGGCCTCGTTTGCCTTCGGATCAGCGCGGGCTGGTGGGTATCGGAGCTCGCCGGATCCCCAGACGTGCCAGACTCCACCCTCCCTTCCCGGGCTCTTCCGGTGGGCCCGACCCCCGGCGTCGCGTCCCGCCTAGCACGGGCGCACCTGCGCTCGCGCTCCTGTAGCTCCTGCAGGCGCCCGGTGAGGCTCTCGCTCTCGGCCTCCAGCCCGCGCACCAGCTCCTCCAGCTCTCGCTTCCGTAGACGCCCGTCCCGGTTGTCCTTCTGCAACTGCAGGAGCTGCTCCTGCAGCTTGGCCATGGCCCCAGGACTCCGTCCAGACCTCTTCGGCCTGGGCCCACCGGCCTGCGACAGGCGTCACAAAGGCCGGGGGGTGGGGGTGGGGGTGGGGGCCAGAGCAGGCCTCCAGTTCGACTGCAGCGGGTTACAAGAACACAACGTTATCATTTATAAAAATGTTATCAAGGACTGAAGGAGAATCATAAGTTCGAGTCAAACCTGGGCAACTTAGCGACTTAAAGAAACTCTGCCTCAAAATGTAAAGGAAGTTGGGGAGGTAGCTCGGTGTGGAAGGGCCTGGGTTCATTTCTCAGGGCGGAAAGACACTGAAAAGGCTGCTTATCAAACATCTCACTTGGTTTCTGCTTTCATTTCGTGTTCTCAAATCCTTTGGTCTCAGACTCTTTTCATACTCTGAAACGTAACTGAGGACCCCAAAAAAGCGTGCGTGCGTGCGTGTGCGTGTGTGTTTGTGTTACTGAGGAGCAAGCCCAGGGCCTTGTATTGAGCGGTAGCCGCAGTGCATTTTTAATTTTTGATTTAGAGACAGGTTCTTGCTAAGTCTGGAAGTGGGCTCGAACTTGAGAGCCTCCTGCCTCAACCCCCCAGTGTTGAGATGAGCCTGTACTACTAGGAGCTGCTCCAAAAAGCTTTTAGGGAGATAATATACCTCCGTATTTACAGAATTCTTTACATCTGAACAATGTTTAAGGTACATAAATTACATAATTATTAAATTGGACATGATATTGTAATCTTCCAGGTAAAACTTTAAAAGTTAGGTTTCAGCCAAGCCTGTAACCACAGCACTTTGCTTGTCTGAGGCAGGAAAATCACAAGCCCAAACCCACCCTCCTAATTTAAGACCTTGTCTCAAGCAATAAAAAGGGGCTGAGGTGTGGCTCATAGCAGAGGGCCAGTGTTCAGTCTGTAGCACCAAGTAAATGAATGAATGTTAGATATATATATATTTTTTTACTTTAGAGATCATGGGCTTCTCCAGGAGTTGACCTGCTGTGTTCCACAGCTGCCCCCACGTCCTCAGCTCCCTGACAGGCTACTGAGAGTTGGAGGTGCAGACTGACAGAGGCCAAGGGGTCATGTCCTTTCACAAAAAAGGCAGGGGAATGAAACTGAAGATGGCTTGAAGTGACTAAGGAACCTGGGAAATGGACATTGTCCTTGTGTTCTTCCTCTTCTGTTTCTTGCTGTACAAGACCCTTGCGTGCCAGTACATGGGGACATGGGGACTTAAGGCCAGTGGACCTCTCCATCTCCTCAGAGCTAGCTTTCCATCCACTCTTTTAACTACTTACCATAATAAATGGCCTCCTTTGAATTGGTCATTGGCTAGCCCACCTAAGATCGGTAACTTATTAAACTGTTTACATGTAAGTCTTTTTCTTTTCAGAAATTAAAGAATAAAGCATAATAGTGTTTTAAATCTCTGAAAACTACTGCACAGGCAGTTGGGTCCTCTCCTATTTGGATCTGATCTTCATTCTGCCTATTACAGTATGTCACTTTGGCAGAGGTACAGGGAGGAAATCTGGCCTCTCAGAGATAGATGGACGGTTGGGTTGACAGAGGAATTATTTGTGATGAACAAATGCAGTGAAATGCTAAAATATGGGGCTGGAGGAATGGCTCAGAAATTAAAGTAGTCAAGCGCTAAGTACCTTAGTTCAGGTATGGTGGTACACACCTGTAATCCCAGCACTCTGGGAAGCTGAGGCAGGAGAAGTCCAAGTTTGAACGCAGCCTGGGCAGTGCAGCAACTTGAAAAGACCCTGTGAAAAATAGACTGGAGATGAAGCTCAGTGCAAAGGCCCTGGGTTTAATTTCCGATTAAAAAAAAAATAGGACAGAACCTTCTACTTCTTGCTGTCCTCATTTGTGCCAGTTAATTGTCAATCTGACTGGATAACAAGATTTCTGGAAAGTGATTGGATTGCAGACACTAAATTTGTCCATGGGCTGACCTGATGGTGTGTTAATACCTAGGTGGGCTATTAGGAGGTGGGATATAGCTGGAGCAAGTGGGTCATAGCAGTATGGCCTGGGCCCTATATTGGGTTCCTGCTCTTCTCTCAGGCCCTTTCTCTGCTCTCTGCCATGAGTTGAGTTTTTCTCCACCATGATCCTCTGCCATGACATTTCTGCCTTAGAGTCAAAAGTAAACCTTTCTCGTGGGTGTTAGGTATTTTGCCACATCAATGGGAAAGCAGACTTGGTATATCCAAAGAAAAGGAAATCAGTACACTGAGAGTTATCTCGACATGTTTATTGCACACTGTGCATGATAGCCAAGCTACTCAATCAACTTAGGGATCCATTAATAATTGGATGAATAAAGTGAATACAATTGAGTATTATTAAGCTGTAAATGAGAATAAATCCCAGTCATCTGCAGCAATGTGGGTAGCCTGGAGGACTTCATGTTGCCTGGAATAAACCAGGGACAGAAAGGCAGAAACCACATGCTCTCCCTCATGGGAAAGCTTAAAAATGTTGATTTCATAAAAGTAGAGAATAGAATAGTGGATCCCAGAGGCTAGGAAGGGCAAAGGGTAGGGGAATTGTTAGTTGAAAGTCTGTTTAGATAGGAGGATTAAGTTCCAGTGCTCTAGAACAGTTAAATGACTATAGTTAATAATGTATATTTCAAAATGGCTGGAGAATTTTTACAACAAATCATAAATGATGTGATGAATGTGCTAATTACCTTGATTTGAACAAATGCTTATTTTATACATGTGTCAAAATATACTCTATCAGTTTGTACAAGTATGTGTGTAAATATGTTAAATATTACAAATATAAAATACATATAAGTATTTATTAAATAAAAAATTTAAATGGATTTGAATAAAAAATGTCCCTTGTTTATGGAGTGTGAGCATGCACCTTGCGATGAATTATACTTTTCCATAATCTCTGCCCATTGAATTCGGGAAGCTCCTGTGATATGCTTCTAATTAATAAATAGGGGTATTTCTCCCACGATTCAGTTTATACTGTCAGGTAAGCTTCAAGTGACATCTCAGAACTTGGGACCTTAGGAAAGCTCCTCGAAAACCAAGGCTTCTGTCATATGGCAGCAAGGAAGTGTGTTCTGCCTCACTGGAACCTGCAGATGAGAACAGAACTGAGCCAGCACCCTGATTTCATTTTGGGAAGACCCTAAGAAGAGTCCTGACACAGGGAACTGAGGTAAAGGGTGTATGTTGATTGAAGCTGCTAGATTTATGAAAATTTATTACACTACAATAGAAAATGCAATCAGCTGTCTATCCATAGGTTCAAGCAGCCATAGATGGAAAATGTGAGAAATATTGCTTCAGATTTCAGCTTTTTAAGAAATGTCACCAGAGGGAGCAGCCTCACTTGGGGCTGCTGTCCAGATAGTGGGAGGTTTTTTCCCTTTGTTGTTTCCAGATAAAAACCTTCGTCTATGCCTTGACAAAGATGTCATCACAGAAGGTGAGCTTAGGTGTGTGGTTATGATCCTGAGACAAAGGTTTAGGTTCCCAGTGAAAATCAACCAGCTCCCTTCATGTGGAAAGTGCACTTCAATCAAGAATCAACATCGAGGTCATTTGTGTGTGTGTGTGTGTGTGTGTGTGTGTGTGTGTGTGTGTGTGTGTGTTTGTGTGTGTGTGGTTTTTTTTTACCTTGATGGAGTTGTGGTGAATTCTAAATATTATAAGGACTTACTAGAGTATCTAAGAAGTGATTTGGATGGCAAATGCCCTGAGAAATGAGCAAATGGTTTCATGGTCTTTCATAACAATGTCCTGTGTCATACATTGCTTCTGGTGTGACAATTCCTGTCAAAAACATTCTGACAATCCTCATCTACCTCCTGCACTGACTGGCTCTTTCTTCCCTGGAGCCAAATGACCATGACAGGTAGACATGTTAAATCAGTTGAGGACATCAAAGTGGCCATGACAGTGCAACTGAAGACACAAGAACTGTTTCATGAAGTGGAAAGAATGGGATAAACAAGGAAGAGTGCTGAGAAGGTTTGTCATGCAACACTACGTGTTTGGATCTTTTCAGCTGTTTGGATACGCTGGTGCAACTTACCTGGTTTAACCATACACTTCCTACCTTTTATGTTTTAAGAAACTAAAGTCAGTAGGGACCATGAGAGATCTTTATTCATCCTTAGATTTTGAGACAGAAACAAAAGGGAGAGTGATGACAGAGATAGCACTGGGCAGGAGAGGTGTGGGTCAGTGGAGACTGAAGCCCAAAGCCTGAGGAGGAGAAGGCGGGGTCAGAAGAAGCCAACTTGGGAGTGTCGTATTTCTCAAATGAGCAAGTGTTCAAACAAGAAGGAGGTACTTGCCACTTAGTAGGGACTGTGGGTTCTGGGTCTCAGGACCAGTTTGTGGGAGCTTCTGGATGAGAGCTGATGCTTCTTCCTTAGATACAGCAGCTTGTTTTGCTCAGATTTTTCCACTCTGCTTTGCACAATTTTGGACTTCCTGAGTCATCCACCATGACTCTCCCGCTCTTCCTAGATGTTGGTAGAGAAATGGCCCTATTACCTTATGAGATGGAATATTGTGGGAAAGATTTCTGAGAAAGTAAGAGATATATAGGGAGAGGCTATCTTTGCTGAGCATGATCAGGTCTGGATGTGATGCCTGGAACCACAACCATCATTTTTGGCCAGAAAGGGAATTGGTAGGACAGAACTTGAAATGTCCTGAGTCCTGATAAACACCATTTAGCTGTTGAATTAACCAACCCTAGGACCACTCTACCTTGAGGCTTATTATTCAAGATGGTACATTTTCTCACTTAAACCAATGTTCTGTTACCCAGCCAAAATCATATAGGTGCAAGTACAAGTCTTTAACCCACTTTATAAAAGAAAGTGAAAGAAGAAAGTGAGACCCAATGCAAAAAACACCTATACCTACGGATACATAGCTTGGATTGATGAAGATGAAATTTGAACATTCTGTCTTTGGATGAACTTTCTAGGGGTTAGTAGGATTTTTCTCCTTACCAGTGTCTTGGGCCATTCCCAAGCACATGTACATTCCATTCCTCCACAGCAGCAGGCTGTGATGGTCTCTGGCAGATCAGGACAGGGAAGTTGAGTGCATCTGGGCTTCAAGCCCAGGTCTGAAGACCTCACCTGAAGGCCTTCTCAGTGTGTCAAAGCCTTAGCAACTTCGAAGAGTCCTCCATGCTCTCAGTTTTTCAGTTTGGATTGCATCTCTCAGATTACATGTGCCTCTGGTATGTTCCAGATGGGGCTGTGGAGACTGGCCACGAGTGGCCACAGTGGCCATATGTGGGGCCTTATCAGATAAGGCCTGAGGGAAACTGGGACCTGAGCATCTAGTTAGGAAGAGCCTTCCTGTGAGTTCCCCAGGAAGCATGCGTTCAACCTATGACCACATCTCCAAGGAAAGTAGGGGGCCTATACTCACCTCTGGAAGGCATAAGGTCAAGTTGTTACGTGCTTTCAGGCAAGTCTGAGGTTCTCTCTGAACCTGGAAATGGGGTGCTCATCCCCATGTCCCGAATGTGGCATTCTGTTCCCTCCCTGAGGGGCTTTCGCTTCCTTTTTGTTTAGGTGCCCGGGTTAGGGTCAGGGTTGGGTTCTAGCTGTTAATCTGCCACAAAACATGGTGAATCCTATGTTGTAACTAGGGAAACTGAGAGAAGAATGAACTCACTCTGTGTCCCCAGTTACAATCTAAGAGTGTTTCCTAGAGCCCTATTGAGTCCTTGAAATGATAACAGAGATAAAAACTTAAGCTAAAAGACAAGTGCCAGGTTAAAGCCAGGCTGTTTTTCCCAGAACTTCTCAGAGCTTTAATGACACCAGTGTGGCCTGTGCATCTCCAAGAATGTGTGTATGCTGCTGTTTCCCAAATTCATTTTTCTTTAATTCTTTTTTGCAGCGTTGGAGCTTGATACTTTGTCCCAGTCCTGTTTCTCAGTTCTGTTGACTGCAAGACTCACTTTCCATGGTGGCTTGGAAGCTCGCTGGATTAGGTGATGACAGGAATGACACACCTAATTTGTGTATCTTCTCTCTGAGGTTACCATGCTGCCAAGGGGGGATTTGCCATCCCACCCCAGCTCGCATGGTTCTCACAGATGCTACAGATGCTTTTCTGTTCTGATAAATGCGTATGTTAAAAATATAAGTCAAAATGGACTGAAGCTGGGCTCGCTGGTGCAGGTCTATAATCTTAGCCCTCTGGGAGACTGAAGCAGTGGACTGCAAGTTCTAACCCTGCCTGGGCAACTTTTAGTGATATAGTGAGACCCTGTCTCAGAAGACACCCAGAGAGCTACACAAGTGACCCAAGGGGAGGTGGGGCCTGAGGAGGCCTCTTCCTCAATGCTGGTCACAGCAGTCTGTGTCTGGGAACGTGTCCTGAACCAAGTGGCTCTAGAGAAGCCTTTCCTTACTGTCTAACACATGCTGTCCCTTTGTGGGATCCCGCGGGTGCAGTGTGGCCAGCGATCTGGGTAAACAGCACAGCATATTTTCTGTTGACTGCCTCTGGCCAACTGAGCTGGGTGGCAGCTGGCCCTGGAATGCCTTCCTGAGACAGTTCCGCATTCTGTTTGGACCCATCACACGGAAGTGAGGTCATGGCTTGGGGTCCTTCACCTTTGCCCCCACCTCTGAAAGACCTGATGGCAGCTGTGTCTTTCCACAGAGCATTAGATTTGCGCGCTACTTAGAAACAGCAAATGATAAACTACAAAGGTGCTCTCTGATTTCGTTCATTGGTGAACTTTTAATGCAACCTCTATGTATTGCCACTTAACAGACACAGGGCTGAGAGTACTTTCCTGTCTGAAGGAGGCATTTCTAGCCAGGCTTGGTAGTGCAGACCTCTCATCCTGGCACTCTGGGAGGCTGAATCAGGGGGATGCAAGTGCAGGGAGGAAGATGGATGTAGGAGGTGGAATCTCACACCCGAGTCCTGGGATCTAAGCACCCTGTGGAGTGCTTTGTGAGTCCTGCAGGGACATGCCCTGATGGCTCGGCAGAGAGTCTAGCACACATTTTTTTATTCCCTTGTGATCACTATTACCATGATGAGAGGTTTCTTCAATTTTCCTTAAATGTTTATCGTGGTTGTATTTTTTTTTTTTATTTTTGAGACTGGGTCTCCATTTATGTTGCCTAAGCTGGTCTTGGACTGGTGGACTGGAGAGATTCTCCTGCCACAGCCTTCTGAGTACCAGGATTCATAGGCATGTGTTATCCTGTCCCCCTTCAGTTTTTGTTTGATTTTTTTCCCTTGAGGCTGGGGTGTGAACCAGGTCCTTATGCTACTACACATGTGCTATGCCCCAAAGCTACACCTCCTGCCCTGTGTCAGTTTTGGAAAGGATATTTATTTCCAAGCCTTGCTGGGATGAACTGAATGAAATCCAGTTGGTGGGACCGGTGGAAAGCTCTTCCCCACCAAGGATATATGTGGTGGTTGTTTTCATCATTGTTAACCAGGCTTTCTGGTGCCACATGTCGTATTGCTCTGAATGTGTTTTCTGTTTGTGTCTTCCACTCACAAATTTGCTGTCTGTTCCACCTTCACTGAACACTAACATACTTTGACCATAACTTTTGCAGTTTAAGGTGGATGTCAGGATAACCTAGCATTTTTTCACCTTTCTTAATATCAAGGTCAAAGATTGTTCTCACCACAGATCTTAGCAGAATTTATGCTGAAAGGTGAGCTCTCCAGTGTATCTTTTCATTTCACTGGTGGTCATTGTGCTTCACAGGTTGATGACATCAAGGAAACCATGGTGGGGGGTAAATGTCACTGCAATAAAACTGGCTTCACCTAGGGTAGAGGCCCCTCCATCCAGGGAATAGATGCAGGAGCTGGACTTGACCTGGTCAACACGTAAGAAGAGATAAGACCCTCTCCTGAATGCCTAGACAGCTGGAACACCCCCCCCCCCCACACACACACGGGCATGATTTATGACCCTGCTAAAGTTTGGATCTGGGGAGTCTCCCAGAATCCTCAGTGTCTTATTAGGAAGTACAGCCTGGCTGGAGAGACAGATGCTTGGAAAGAATGTGCCAATTCCTTGATTTGGGGCAGAGGGGTAGCCAGGGCAGAGATTTCAGGTGATTGTTATTGGGCTGGGGGCATCCATTTTGGGTGTGGGACCCAGGATTGAAATAAAGAAGAAACATTGTTACAGCTTCCTTCTAGTGGGGCTGGTGTTGTTGCAGTCTGCAGACTCACTTCACTTCTACCTGCAATGAGTTGAGCATCTCTCCAGCCTCTGCCTTATGCCTTCACAATAACCTGTGCAGTCAGAAAACACCCTCCTATAAATCAGATACTTAACAATATCCAAAGAGAAATTTCAAACAACAATGCACTATGAGAAATACTGCTTTCTGCTGCAGGAAGAGGATCAATGGTTTAAAATGGACAGTGAAGGAAAGAAGACTGAATCTGGGCAAAATTTTTGTGCATGAAATGAGCAGCTGGAGAATTTTGGGTCCTAGGCATTTCTGTGTGTACCGTTGCCTTGTCTTTTTCCCATGTTTCTGTAGTTGAGGGACTTTGCTTTAAAGGCCTAGCTGAGAGGTTTCTTCAAATGAGTATGAGGGTGTGTGGGCCAAAATTCCTCCCAGTTCTGTGCTGGGAGTAGGCAGTGAGGGAGAACATAACAGTTTGATGGCCTCCGAGGTGTCTTGATCACATCCAGCCCCCTCAGCAGAGCTCTCCCACTTGTCCTGGCTTCCCTCCCTTGAGAATGGGGCTCTACAACCTTGAAGGTTCTCCCACTACACCCAAGCCATTCAGGAGGTTGGCGGCCTCTCTCTCTTCTCTTCAATTGTCTCTTGTACCAGTTTCTTCATAGGAACTGTTTAAGAGTGACCCCAGGGGACTTCTGGCCAAGATGATGCCCAGTAACAGAGATGCACAATGTCTTCTTATGGACTGTCTCAGTTACTTTTTCATTGCTGTGACTCAATACCTGACATCCACAAATTTAGGGGAGGAAAGGTTTATTTTAGCTCACAGTTTCAGAAGGTCACAGTCCATTCAGGTGTGGCCAGCAGCAATGGAAGTCATGGCAGAGGCAGAAGTGGAGGCAGCTTCTCACGACATCACACACAGGAAGCCCAGTCAAGGCAACTTGAGTCTAGTCCTCTAAGGAAGGCAGGAAGCAGCTTATACTGTGGTTTATGTACACCATGAAATATTACTCACCTGTACAGATATTTTTGAGGCTTTTCTAGGTAAATAGATGCAACTTGAGATCATCATGCTCAGTAAGTGAGTCAGATGCAGAAGGTTGCATACTGAAGGGTTTCACTGATCAGAGAAACCCAGAATACAGGGATTTCATAGAACTAAATGAGGGGGATAGTGGGAACTAATGGGGAGGAGGAGGTTGTGGGAGAGTCAGAAAGGAAAGGAAAAGGGTTTGCAATTTTGATGCAATATATGTGCACAAAATACTCAAGTTTAATGTAAACATGTATCACATACATATATAAATAAAATGGGGAAAACTGGAACCTCAAAAAAGTTTTGTGAACTGATATATAATGAAATTTGACATATCAAAATGCTCATGAATTGGAAATTTTACCCCGTTGAGAAGTATATCTCCCCTAGTCTCCACTTGATTTTTGGATCCCAACCAAATATTCAAGGGAAGTTTTGTTTTGTTGTTGCTAAAATCAGACAGGCTGACTTTAAATTTTATTTGGCAATACAAAGGTCAAAGAAGATTAAAAATTACCTTGAAAAGTGAAATAAAACTTTGGAGTCTTTGCATGATTAAGATATGAAGACTTACTAAACAGCTGCAATAGTTAAAGATGAGGGGACTGTTTCAAAGCAAGGCAAAGACTTCAGTAAAACAAGACAGTGCCCAGAAGCTGACCACACATTGCAAAAGAAACAACAGATGGTCTTTAAAAAAATACTATAGGGTCAGCTGATATTCATGAGTCTTGAATATATGATCCCGGAAAAACGAATCTCAACTTCTAGGTCATACTGTACTCAAAGGTCAATGTTGAATTTTTATATAAATAAAAAAATGCAAGACACTAAAACTTTTAGAGATAAAAAAATATTTTCAAGACCTGGGATAGGGAAGACTACTTAAATGGAATTCAAAAGGCATTAATAATATTTATAAGGCAGTATCCACATTC
Source organism: Ctenodactylus gundi (assembly GCA_004027205.1). Taxonomy (NCBI): domain Eukaryota; kingdom Metazoa; phylum Chordata; class Mammalia; order Rodentia; family Ctenodactylidae; genus Ctenodactylus; species Ctenodactylus gundi. Next base: position 18,522 of record PVKB01004026.1, read on the forward strand.
AAATCTGGTCATCTAAGCATAGCTTTTCTTGCTTTATACTGTTACTGAGTGGGCTGGCACAAATTGGATTCAAAAGAGTTGAACAGGCATGAGTTGAATATATGACAGGGCATGTTAAAATATCAGAGATTTGCACCACTTTTTGCTCTTACTAAAAGTACACTTAGAACACAATCCCCCAACACTAACCCAGTGTATTTGTGTCAAGAGTATGTTGTCCAAATAAGCAGCCTTTGCTCTAAGAAGAAAACATCCCAGCTGGATAAAACGGACCATTTCTACTCCAGTGGCACACTTGCTTCTCACTTTGGCTTCCAAGCCCCATCATCATTTCCAATCGAAAAGGAAATTGTTCACTCGTGTATGAGTCGCTGGAGGCCTCTCCATAGCTGAAAAGGTACCTACATACCAGAGGAACAGTACCAAAGACGCACTAGCGAACTTATTCTGTAAAATTTCTGACCTGAATAAGATACTTTACTCTTGACTGAACCAAAGAACCAAAACTCCATGTGGTAGAACCCAGGCCACATCTCTGCTATAGAGGTGGCAGGTTTGGAGCCCTCCTTAGCAGAGGCCAGGATGGGGCAGTCCTGAGGGCTGCGATGGCACTTTTCCCCATCAGCTCCTTACGGAACCTTACGGAACCTGTCTACCTCGCACAGGAATGACAAGGCCCTGGCTGTGGGGTGCCTGGAAGGAGGGAGCCTCTCAGGGTGTACGAAGAGCGGGATCCTGGCCCAGAAGGTGGGCAAGAGAGAGGACACGTAGGCTCCTGTTGGAAGGTCTTCACAAATTACCAAAGATACTCAAATGAGTATCCAAAAACCATAGGGATGTGATGTATGTGTGATGTAAACAGTGCAGGACCTTCCACCCACCCCACAGCCGAATCACTGCAGCGGTGCAATCCCCCAAGTGTAGAAGCAGGAAACCTGAAGCCGCGGGAGGTGCTGCGATGCTCTGGGGCTGTACAGCACGGGGCTCAGGCAGGCAGGCGCAGGCGCTGATCAGGAGATACTGCACAGAACAAGTTGGTTTCTGTGGGCGACAACAGACCGGTTGTACTCTAAGACTTAGGAAGACGTAGGCTGGAGCGCCTGCATTCCGGCCGCAGGCTCCCAAGGCACGCCACGCTCCTGCGTGCACAGGTGCTGCCGTGGGGCCTTAGGCAGCGCGCGGATCCCCGCGACACGGTGCCCTCAGCTACACGTCGCAGCCTCGAAAGAAGCCACCGCGTGCACCCATCACCATCCGAGCTGAGAATGCAACGGTTTACCAACGTCAGGGGCCCAAGCACCGCCCCTTTGCTTTGCATGGCTGCCCCAGCCAATCAGCGTGCCTGAAAAGGAACGGCCCGCCTACTCCGGGCGACACCTCCAATGGAGAGGAGCCTCGCCGCACGATCAGCGACCATAGAGAGAAGAATTGCTAGAGCGCCCCGAACGGCTCAGCCTCGTCGTATTCTCTTTGTGACCGTTTTTTTTTTGTTTGTTTGTTTTTCCTTCTTCAGCTTCCTTCACTGGGGGCGGGACTGTTGGGAGGGAGGGCAGTAGTAAAGACTGATTCTTGGAAGATTGAAATTGAGTCTTTGACTCAGTCTGTGTCTCTCCCAATTATAAACTGTGCCCTTAAGCCTGTGCCCACCTCAGAGAGCGGCTTTGTTCTTGTTTGTGGTGATTGTGAACAGTAAGTATGAGCACATAAGTTGTATTGGACCGTATCATAGGAGCTGTAACTAATTTGATTTCCATTGTTAATTGGTATGAATTCATGCTTCAAATTTTTATTCATAGGGGCATTTAGAAAGAAAAACAAGGACCTGAATAAGATTAGGAGAAGGAGGCCTATGCTGCGCCCTGTAATCCTGGCAACTCTGGGGGCTGAGGCAGGAGGATCACAAATTGAAGCCAAGACTGGGCAAGCTAGAGATTTAGCAAGACCCTGTCTCAAAATCAAAACAAACAAAAACCATGGGAAGCAGGAGGGTGGTATACTTTAGTGTGAAGGCCCATGATTGGATCTCCATTAAATAAGCAAAACAAACAAATATTAAAACGAAATGGCTACAAGTATGCTGCTAAATGTGTTCTTTCAGGATTTGGGTATTTAAAACCTGAAGAAATTATTCTTTTTCCTGAAATTTGTATATTTACTTATTTTAAATTGTGTGTGTGTGTGTGTGTAATTCCAATTAATACCCATTACCTGACTAAAATGTGTGTGTGGGAGGATGAAGATGTTAACATTTTTTTTCTTTTTTTTTTTTTGAGACAGGGTCTCACTTTGTAGACCAGGCTGATCCTGAACTATGTATCGCAGGCTGGCCTTGAACTCACAGCAATATAGGTAAGGTGTGAAGCGTATGAAGGGGAAAGGTGTTAAAGTTCAAGGTAGTTAGTGCATACCTCCACACTGTCCTGTTTATAATGGAATGACCATTGGTGGCACAAAGCAACACTTGTGTGTCAATGTGCATTTCTCTGATTACCACTGAGTATGTACTGGGTGGCTTCATCCTTTTTATGAATTACATAATTGGGTATCATTGTTTCTACCTATTTGTTACTGACTTATATAAAGAGAGTCCATTTTATAGAAGCAAGGCCAGAAATAAAGCCAAGAAGTCAAGAATATCCTGGGCAACTTAGAGATTTAGTGAGAACCTGTTTCAAAATATAAAATAAAAAATGGCCTGGGGATGTATCTCACTGTGAAGGCTCTGGGCTTGATCCCCTGCTGAAAAAAGTAAAACTAGGCAGGCATGATAGTGTAGGTCTGTAGTTTTAGAACTTGGAAGGATGAAGCAGGAAGATATTTTGGACCCAGGAGTTTAAGACCAGCCAGGGTTACATAATGACTCCATGTCCCAAAAGGTAGAATTTAAGATAAAACTTTTTTGAAATGGACCATTATCTTTTCTGAAGCAGATACAGTATCTCATTGACTCTAAAAATTCTTAAGCTGGGCCTGGTGAGGTAGGCCTGTGTAATTGCTGCACTATGGGAGACTGAGGCAAGAGGATCAAAAGTTTCAGCCTGAGTCACTTAGCAACTTAGCAAGACCCTTTTTCAACATAAAAATAAAAAAAGGGCTGAGGAATTAGTTCAGTGTGAAGGAACTAGGTTAATTCCCAAGTACCGAGAAAAATAAAATGATAAAGTGAATTTTAACCCAAAGGAAACTTTAGAAATCAAATAGGAAAATGAATAAATTTCTCAAAGGATTCAGGTAAGGCCTAGAACAGCTATGTCTTGCCTAATGTCCCTCATGGACGCCAGTCCCTCCCCGAACCTCTAGAAATGAGCAGAATCTGATTCATGTTGTGTCCAGATTGTAGGCCAGAGGTTTTGTAAATAGGTGCTCAACAAATCAAATAAGCAGAATAAACTATTGAACATTAAATATGGTTTGATATTTCCTTGATACTAGTTTTAGGTTGACCTTTAGTTCTGCTGAATGTTGTCAAGCTAAATGACACTGAGCAAAGAGGAGCTGTGTGGAGAGCTCTGATTGCCAGTCTACTCCTCTAAACTCATCACTATATAGAACCACAAAACTGATGTTTTGGGTGGCCTCTTATGCTGTTGGCCCTAATGGAAACATATCAATGGCCACACAATATTCTGTGGTACACATGGCTCAGACTGACCCACCACCTCCCTCCAAAAACCACCACAGATGTTACTGCAGTTTATAATTCTATTTTAAGCAGTGCATTGAAGTATAGTGTGTGTGTGTGTGTGTGTGTGTGTGTGTGTGTGTGTGTGTGTGTTATTACTGGATATGCAGCCCAAAACTTTCACACTGAGCTATATCCTCAGCCTATTTTTGTTTTAGATTTTGAGACAAAGTTTTGCTAAGTTTCCCAGGTTGGGCTTGAACTTGTGATTCTCCAACCTCAGCCTCCCAGAGTACTGGTATTACAGGCTTGCACCACCACAGGGTTTTGCCGAAGAATAGTCTGAAGGGAAATCTTGGAGAGTGGTGTACCTCTATATGTGGAACTAATCCCTAGCAGTAGCCTGCAAGGCAAAGGAATGCATGTTTAGATTGTCAGTGGGAGCTGTCAGACAGGTTTCTTATGGAGCCGCATCTCCGGGGGACCTGCCGTCACTTCTACCTCCTATGTTCTCACTGGTGCTGGTTGGGCCCATCCTGAACATCTGTTGGGGACACAGGACAGTCAGTGCTATGTACCCCCATGTACCCCCATCAGGATATGACCTTGTGTTGCCTTCTGTGGTGACTCCCTTTTGAATGACAGGAGTTCATCATTGGTCTCAGGAAGTGAGTGAACTTTGTACTTAGCAGCCCTGGGATTGGGCCCTTCCCATGGAGGTGGGATCTATGGAACAATATTCTGGTTGTAATTTTTAACTCTCCATGTTGTTCTTGCCTTTGTGTCACCTGTTGAAGGTGTCAGCCATTTCCTTTATGGCTCTTACACTCCAAGTATGGAACTTCACCCCATCAAGATGAGATTATTCACCATGGGGTTTATCTATTAATCTGAAAAGTTTTTTCTATCTGTGATATCACATTCAATTATCAAAAAGCAAAATTAGTTCCTTCCAATATTATGTGGCCAAACAGGAATTTGACTGCACTGATATGAAATATCCCAAATAAGTAGATCACAGGGACAGAAAGATGAGTGGTGGCCAGGGACTAGCAGCAGAGAGGAGGGGGACTGCTGTGTGTACAAGGTAAATGGTCTGGAAACTGGACAGTGGGGAAGGCTGCCCATATGGAAAATTATTTCATGCCACTGAAATGAGCATGTTCTGACAAAATCTTGAGTTTCATTCAAAATCAATTTTATTATATGTTTATAAGAAACTGAAAAATAAAACTAATGAAAAACTACAAGGAATGGCAAAAACAATAAGGAGGAGAGAGGACAGGCATGAGGTGGGAGCAGGCTTCAGGGAGAGCTCAGGTGCTACCAGCTGCTGGAGCCCCTTCAGGAGCTCCGGGCCTGGAGCTGGTGGGGAAGGGGCCCAGGCTCGGGCTTTGGCTCTCCCCTGCACTGCCAGAGCTTGTGAAATAGCTAAGCTGCAGGTCCCATGATATCTTTGGGTGCAACTTCTTCTGGATCCAGAACTGATCCAGCAGCTGCAGGAAGACAGGAAATCACACATGTTCCATGTTCCTTTTGGAGACAGCCCAGCCCCAACGGAGTCTTCCCAGACTCCCTCCAGCACCTTCTTTGAGGATCTCACTGGGCCTGGGCCACCTGAGCACCTGAAAGCTTTCTCTGTGTGCCCATCTGATCCCTTTGCCAGAAGACCACATCCCAGTCCTCCTCTGCCTTGATGCTGCATTCATGGTCTCAGGGTGTTCTTGTTGTGAAGGAGATGGTGGTCAGCTGCTGTCTATGGGTGAGCAGTTGTGTCCAGGAGAGGGAGGCCAGCCTTCCCTGTGGCCTGCAGGGCAAGGCCTAGGCAATGCTTGGAACAGAGAGCTCACTCGATTCCTCCAAGACTCTGCAAGCTCAGCCCAACAAAATCCACTGATCAGAGGGCAACCTGAAGTTCACAAAAGTGCAGAAACAGAGGACTCAGAGTTGAAAGTGGCCAAGTTACACTGTGCCATGGAGGGCAGAGATGTCTCTTTCCAATAATCATGGCCTGTCAGCTGGAGTTAAAGTCCCAGATGGACTCAGACAGAGGAGCTGTACAAAGAGGGTACTCAGAAAGACAGGCACCTGGGGCTCCTTCTGCCTGTGCCAGCCACATGCCTGTTTGGAAAGATAGGCACATGGGGCTCCTTCCATCTGTGCCATGTGTGTCCTCAGGACTGACAGGCCAGTATTTCTTCAACTTGTGTTGGGGTGCATGGGTTCTTCGCAAGGCCGCGAGAGCTGAAGAGCAGCTCTGGAGCCTTTATATCTGGGTTGCTTTGGGCAGCAACTGGGGAGTAGCAAGTCAGGACTAAATTTGGGCATAAGCTTGGAAAACAGACTAGAGAAAAGTTTAGAGAGCAGTCCAGATAGGACAGCATGTCAGCTGACCCTTAGGACACATGAAACACATGACGAGGGGTTGCAGGAGTCCTACAGGCTCTCACTTCCTGCCAGCTTTCTGCTTGGCTGGTGCCTTGGCACCTGGTGATTTATACCCCTGTCCTCAGCAAACATTTGCCTTTTCTCTGATGATGACAGAGTGCATCATTCTCACCCCTATGACTCTGTTCTTAGAATACCCCCCACCCCCTTCCCCACTGTACTGATGCCTCCTGCCACCATCTCAGTGACAGGTCCTTTCTGGAACCTTTGCTTACTCTTCTGATATCTTACCTATCTCTCCCCCTTCTTGTTTTATTTTGGGTCCAATAGAAACTTGATGTGTAGAATATTTTAGAAATTGAAGAAACAAATAGCACAGATGTACAAAGTAAATGAAAAGCATTTCATTGCTGTGACAACATACCTGAGCAAATAAGCTTAATGGAAGAAAGGTTTATTTGGCTCATGGCATCAGACCTTTCAGTCCATGGCTGGCAGCCCTGTTTCTGTAGGCCTGTGTTGAGGCCAAACGACAGCTCTTCCTGGTGGCCAGGGAACAAGAGCGACAGAGGGGCCTGGGATAATATATACCTGCAAGGACTTGCCTCCAATGGCCTCCTTCCTCTAGCTAGACCATTTCCTAATGTGTCTGCCACCTCCAATAGCCCATTAAGTTATGAACCAATCAGTGGATCAGGTCAGAACCCTCACAATCCCGTCACTTCTTAATGTCCCATCTCAGGATATTGGTGTGCAGGGGCCACACATTCAATTTATAAGACTTTGGGGGAAATTTCAGATCCAAGCTATAATACACAAGATCTTGATAAAATGGGAAATTGAGGTGCTCATCATAATCAAAAGCTGCTAGCCTAAAAGCCACTGAAGTAGATTAAAAGTACACTGAATATCTCCACAAAGCCACCTGGCTAAAACCACAGAAGCGTGATGATCCCTGTTGTTGGGAGTGTGGCAACACTGGGAGCACAGCTGTACTCCTGGGTAGAGCTTTGAGTAGGAGACCACTTTGGAGTTTGTCACTCTGTACCAACTCTGAAGTGATGTACCCTCTGACTAGCAACACGTGCCTTCACACACAGCAGCTGATGAGCCCTGGCAGACATTGATGAGAATGGTAACACAACTGAAACTCTACACCAGTGTCTACTAGCAACAACAATATGGAAAGAGTAGTCTATTTACCGAAGTGCACTTTGTCTGTTAGCCGTGGTGTATAACCATTACCTACAAAATCCAAATTCTGTGTTTCCTAAGACCAGATGACATTTCATGAAGTTTGTTCATAGTGAGTCATGCAACTAGGTGGCATTTATTAGGTGGCATTTATTTTGACACATGGTGTGGGTGGCAGGAAGGTGGACTTTGACTACTGTAAGCATCACTACTATTACAATATAGGAGAGAGATTGAACTTACCCTGTAATGTGATAGAGACCAGTGGGAATTTATAGCCAGTGAACTGGGGGAGATCAGTGGCTGGACAATTACTAGGAGGAATTTGTCTAGATATTGAATAGGAAGATGTGAAATTTGGTGTGGAATTAGAGTACGAGATGAAGTGTTTGCTTTGCAATCAAGTGTCAGGGGGTCCTCGCTCCACTGACTTGCAAGCTCTGTGCTGGTGGACCTTGCCCAGAGGTAGTCTTAGAGGACACTCACTCCAGCTGGTGTTCAAAGAGCCAAGCTTTGTTCTGTCGTTACTGCAAAGCTGGCACTGCTTGATGTAGAGTAGAACCACGGAGATGACAAGTTTTGCAAAAGAGAGTTTATTTATTTCTGAGGCGGCCTCATGTGTTTGTGAGTGGAGACGGGAATCATGGATGGATCAGACTTCATCCACTGTATCACGACCCACAGTTGAGACAAGTTTTCTATAGGTCACTGAAAGCAAGAAACAGAGAGCACATGGGGTCTAGAAGGTTCTTTCAGGAACTATGAGCAGGTGGTCTACTCTAGTTTTATGTGTGTGTGTGTGTGTGTGTGTGTGTGTGTATGTGTGTGTGTGTGTGTGTGTGTGTGTGATGGGGTTTCTCTTTGGCACAGGGTCTTAGAGCACATAGGACTCTGGCATAGAATCCATCCTCTCACCCTCCCATCATTTGTTTAAAATCCTGCAGCTTTATACCTGATATTTGGAGGATGCCTTTCCTGAACAGCTTTTTTCCCTCTGCTTTGGAATTTCTCCCTCTTAGGAAATTCACAAAAATAATGGCATAAAAAGGCCCAAACATGAGTGAAGGGTAGAAAGAAGCGCAGTGGGCTGCTAGAACCCAGGGGTGAACCTCTGAAAGAGGGGGTAGGCACAGACAGTCACTGATTCTCCAAACCTCATGTCTCTAATGCGTTATATAATTTGGAATTCATGTATATAAAAAAGACTGGGAAAAATACAAAATCATTAACAGTTAATTCTCCCAAAGCCTTTAAAGAATAAAATGAATTTAATTGTTTTGTTACAAATCAATTGCATAAGAATAAACCTACTGGTTGTTTCCTGGAAAAATTTCTTACTGTTTCTTCTTGTGTGCTGCAGAAATATAGGTCTTTCTTATGCTGCTGTTCATGTTTGCTGCTGCTTGTTCATTCAGTGCATTCGTTGCAGTCTAGACAGATGAGATTTGTTTTCCCTTCCCTTTTTACTTTCTAAGCTGGTGTGATATATACTCAAATGCAACTTTCAACTAGAAATAACATTGTCTTTGGCATATTTATCTTTAAATACCTGACATTCTTCAAAGCTTCTGTTTATAATTTAAAAGCATATTTGGAACAAGGTCAAAATATTCTTAGCCATTAACTGATGTTCTTTTTTTTCTCTTCAATTAATTTTTCTAGTGTGGATCTTATAAGAGAGAAATATAGAATGAATTTTTTCTTCTAAAGACACCGTATCATTCATGGACTGGACATTTTTGTCTTTTTTCAAGGTTCATCTTCCAAAAGTAAAATGTACTTTCAGTTGGTACCATCCAGGGAAAATTTCTTTTCATATTGAAGAATTTATACCTCTCTTCCAAAGAGGCTCCTGTATGGATTAAATATTAGGATGATGATAAGTTCAGCTCTAGGCTAGTGACCAGCAAATTGTGGCCTGTGGAATTTAGCATCACCAGGCCTGAGTGTATCCAAAAGATTTTGTACCTGGAAGAATCTCTCCTGACTACATCTCAGAGAGAAAATGGACTTTATGTATTTTCTGGACATACATTTGCCTTTACTGAGTTTTAAGCTTTTACATCAACAACTTTTACTATTGCTTAGGAATGGTGTGAAAGAAGAAATTTATTAAATGTGCTTTTGGTCAGACTTTCAGGTCATCCCAGGAGAGCACAAGCTACAGCTTAAAAATATTTAGAAAGCTCTTTTGTTTGCATTCTTCAGGTTTCTATGCTGTAATGTACCATGCTATTTTGTATGGTGACATATGAAACAAATAATTCCACCAACATTTGGCCAAATGTATAGAGGAAATTCATTACGTCCCAGCATCCTTACACTATCGTGTATCTCTGGCATGTAGCGAGTATGCATCTAAAGCTACAACTAAATGCATCATACCAAAATTGGTGTACCTAAGAGTGACCAAACTTTAGCTGGGTTGATAATAAAAATTAAGGAGGACTCAACTTTCTAAAAATAAAAAATATAGGTGAGAGTATTATTTTCAACTTTGCATGAATGGAAATATTATTAGAGAGGTCCATGGGGACTGCATCCTAACACGTTGGATAACTTGGATGATGCAGACAACTTCTATGAAAGTCACTACCCATCTGGATGCGAAGAGAAGCATCCCCTACTGGTGAAGGAGCCCACCAGGAGACCCAGAGAACATAGCTGGGCTGTGCAAATGGAGGCCCACCTTTGCCCGTATACGCGATGATGCTGCCCCTGTGTGGACACTGGGCACACTGCAGTGGGGTGCCGCTGGGACCTTGAAGACTTCTCGGACCCTCATCCAGCCAAACTAGATGTTTAAAACTTGTCCTCCACACCCCCAGCGATATGTGGCCTCTGGAACTGAAAATGAACCCAAACAAAGTGACCAGGACTGGAGTGAGCTTCGCTCCCCACAAGCCCTGGATGGCAGTGGCAAGCAGGATAGCAGAATCCCCACTGCTTCCCTCTTCACATTCCTGCTGGCCCAGGTAGGCAGGTGCCTCCTGCAGTGGGTGCCTGAGCTGGACCATGGACATCAGCGGCCTGCGTACCACCTGAGGTTACCTTGGTCCTGACCCATGGCTTTTCGGACCTGGGCCCTAGAGCTGTGCACGGTTGAGTTGCTGGCACCGCCTAGGAGAACCTGGGATGTGGAGCAGCGCTCAGCAGAGAGTTACAAGCAGGGAAGCTCCACAGGGCATGAAAAGGGGCTGGGCCATGGGGTGGCAGAGGCTTAGGGGAGGTAACCTGGGTAGGGAGGGGAGAGCACCCCTGAGACCAGAGCTTGGTTCTGCTGTTCTACCCAATCTGGGACAGAGCTAGCTGCAAGGATATCACCAAACTCAAGGCCCTGGCCAGGAACTGGGCACCATGGAAGCTTCCAGCTCCCTGAGGCTCCATCCAAGGATCAGGAGTCAGGGGTGGAGGAAGGGAGTCAAGGGAAACCTGAGCTACCACTATTGCCTGGGTGAAGCATCAGTTCTGAGTAGGGGAAATTCTTTTATTTTCTAGGGTTCAGCTTTGGCCAAATGAGAAGCTAGACTTTGGAAAGTGGATTCTCATGTCAGCCGAGGCCCAGCCACAGTAACCAGTGTGAAGGGTTGACCTGCTTCTGGGCCACTACTGCCTCCTCCCTGTTCTAATGGTAAATGGTTGAAGTCTGTCCCCTGGAATATGCACCCAAGGTCAGGCAGGATGCCAGCATGTGAGGAGAAGATGTCCTGTGGTTCAGTGTGTGCGGAGTCTTGCTGGGGGCATAGGCCTTGGTGAGATGTGGAGGGGTATATGGCGGAGTTTGTGCAGGGTATGGCATCTGGTCCTTGGAGTGTGCACCCACTATTAGGTAGTATGCTTGGAGGTGAAGGGACAGATGTCCTAGGATCAAGGGGTTGCAGATTCCTGCTGGTGGTCAAGGTCTTGGAGGGTTGAAGGTCTTCCCAGAGCATCTGGTACGGGGCCCTCACATTTTTTCAGGGGTTTCCAGACTCTCTGTGACTACACAGAAATCAAGGGTCTGGCAAGTTTCCTGAGGAGGCTTCCCCCAAGAAGAAGCCACATTAAGGGAACAGACAAGGCATATAGTCGCCCCCTGCTCTGTGCCTTTCTAGAAGGCAGTCATTTTCTAGAGGCTGGCGGCTCAGCAGATCTGAGTATTAACAAGCAGTTGACTGAGAGCAGAGTTAAACCCTGACTGGGTGTCTGGCTGGACCTTCAGGACTCCAAGCTGCCAGCTGCCCAACCTGGCTCTACTGCCATCCTGAAACCTCTCTTTTCTCACTAGTCTAAGAGACTGGATAATGGCAGGACTTTTCCAGGGTTAGGCTGGATAATCTCAGTAAACCTTCATCTGGATTCCAGTCATGACCCTGCTCTGATTTTGTTGAGAATTTGTAACAGAACACAGGGTATTTGCCCTTTGATGTGTATAAAGCCAACATGGACCTACAGAGAGTGTAAGAGTGAAGCCAGCTTATTGCAACAGTGAGCTCTGGAGAGAAAACTTCCAAAACAGTGTTTTCTGAGCACAGAGTGCAGGAAGGTTTTATTGGAGACTTCATGTTGGAAGGACTTGTTATCACACGGAGAAGGGGCACATTCCTGAGCATATAGGATCAGGTCATGTTCCTTCATACGTGGTGTGCTCCAAAATGGTGCACAGGAACACATCTAGATGGGGAGGAGCATTTCAGTGAGATTATACTTTGTGTCATACTTTTGGTCACAGGGTCTTACCAACTCTGGCTGGTTTAAATAGTTTCCTCATGGTCTTATTTGGAGAGTCTCATCTGAAACAAAGAACAACTGAAGGGGTGTCAGTAGCCAGCAGCTTCTTTCTCCCCACAGCCCAGGACCATGAGTGCTAATACTTTCCTTTCTGGCCACTAAGAACTTCATAGAACATCTCCTGGTGACAAGCCACAAAGAGGAAGGGCTGGCACTTCGTCCTTGACTTCACCTTGGGACACTCTGTTCCTCTTAGGCTACGTTTTTACTTATCATTGCTGTGATAGAATACCCAACACCCACGACTTAAGGAAGGAGAGATTTATTTTAGTTCACAGCTTTAGAAGGTCTTACACAGTCAATCAAGGGTGGCCAGAATGGAGGCACACAGCAGAAGTCTAATTGGAGAAAAGATCTTTGGGTCTTGGCAGACAGAAAGCCAAGTGAGGGATGGACAAGTCCATATCTGGAGAATAAGGCAAGGCCACCCCAGGAAAATCTGTTTCTTCTTCTTTCCTTTTATTTAGTTCAAGATAGAAGTTGGGCCTCCCACACACAGGGTGGTTGTTCTTCTCTCATTTCCTGGCCCACAAGTCAATTACACACACCTGAAAGCTCTGATCTGGGCATTTCCCGACCTCAAGAAGTTGGCATAATTCCTTCAAATCAACTCCCCCCAGGCATCTATCCCTTCCAGTCAGGCCCTACCTCTCAGAAACACATGGTTACATAGATATCTCATTACATTCAAATACATGAGACTTTTAGGGGATATTCCAGGTCCAAATCATAACAGCTATTCTACCCAACTACCTGGTGACTCATCACATAGCTCAGATCCAGACAGCCTCAATAGCTTGGAAACCAACAGGATTTATACCTTGATTGTGGTCCCATCTCATCCCAAAGCCCAATTCTTTGGGCCAGCCATCTTCAGAAAGGAATCTGAATTTGTCAGTGGCATCCTCCGTGGTTTCTATGGTGGACATTTGCTCCACTTTCATCTCATCACTGTGTCCTCAGTGCATTTAGAGCCTCAACTGGGAATATTACTCCTCAGCCAGGCCACATGTCCACCCCGCCTCCATAGGGTTGGTCTAGCCATCGCCCAGGAAGTGTCATTTCCCATGCAAGAGAAGCAGGGCGAAATAGTTCCCCACTTCCACATGGTCCTGCCACTTAACTACACGTGGTGGTCTCCCTGGGTGCAATGGCCTGTAGAGTGGGATTTTTATGCCTTTTTCCATGATAAGTAGCTCCAGATACAACTTGGAGCATCAGGTCCTATTGCTGCCACCTTGTCTATAGCCCCTGACTTCTCTGAGCCCCAGTATGCCACCTGTAAATTAGATGTTCAGATCTCTGTCAGGTCAGGCTGTCAATATCCAGCTCATGCCTGGTGTCAGATCCAAGTCCAAGGTCCTGCTCATCTACACTGAGTGTCAGGCCCATGGGGTCCAGGGTTCAAGGGTGCAAGTTTGGGTCCATCCAGCTTAGAAAAATAAGTAAGGCACTGCAGGAAGTCCAGTCATATTTTACTCCATTTCAGTAAAGTACAGAATGGAGAAGTGAAGTCATTTTTTATTTCTGCCTCTGTGGTCCCCCATCTGACTTTTTGCTGGGCAGGCTGGGTGGCATCCCCCACACAGGTGCCCTAGGTCACCTTCCCCATCTTACTTCCTTAGTGCGGTTATTAGAAAGTTTTATGTGATAGTGGCTTCATGCCATCCAATTAGAAAGCAATGGCATCACACATTACATTAATACATTAGGCAACCAGAGAGATCCTTGCAAGGTAGTCAGGAAGTGCCATTTAGCTAGTGGCGGAACTGTCATGGCGGACTGTAGAGTCAGGTTATTATCAAAAACAGCCCAGATCAATTCAGATATGGCAGCTAATATGTGAAGAGTCATGCCCACCCTCTAGGAAGGCTATTTACACCTTCTTTCATCTTAGTATATTCTTTCTGCCCTCACAACTGGTATTCCTGAGCCTCAGTTTCTCATCGTTTGATGGGGTCTAACTTAGTGATTCCTTCATGAGGCTATCAGGAGTCTGGACTGGACACCATCACGATGCTGTTCTGTATGGCTGGGGCTTTGTTCTAGGGACTGGCTAATTTATCAGCCAGGGAGTCTTTTCAGGATCTGACCCCAGAGCATTTTTTCTAAATAGGTTCCTAATTCACATGTACAGCCTCACTCTGTGGTCCACGCAATTGGCATAGTGAAGGGAGGGTGGTTGCAGCTGGCCCTTGAGGGCTGTGTTAACCCCAGAGGGCTGATGTTTCCTGTCTCACAGATCAGCAGGAAATAGCCGACTGGGTGGTATCACCCACATAGCTATTTTTGGTCACCCTTTGTATCAACAGGAAGCTGCTTTTCAGGGTGACATGTTTTTCCTGCCGTGAGGACACATGTGGGTTCGAGGTAATTTTTACATATCCCATTTGTGTGTCTTGATCTACAGAGTAGCCCAGGATTCTAGGCCCTGCAAGTGGCAGCTGACCTCAGGGGTGGGATCTCGTCTGCAGCCCTCGCTACTCTTTCCAGGCATTTCTGTCCAACACAACACTTCTCGGTTCTTACCTGGGTCTGCTGCCTATGACATGCAAACCTTGGACAATGAGAAGGATATAGAGGTCATCTCACCTGAGTGAGATCTTGTTAGCAGGGTCCGTCCTTCCCTCTTCGCAGGAATTTCTGCCAAGATATTGACACACATGCAAGTAACAGACCCAGTTGTGTGAAGATCTACCTTCTTCCTCACAAAGGTGGTGGGGAAAGCCAGCCCTGTCCTAGGTGTGAAAGTCACAACCTCTTGCATCACAATCTGCTATAAACTTCCCTTTTTGGCTCCTTTTGCTTCAACACATAAGTCCTGGTGCAGGATTAGTGGAACCAGGAGGAGGCTGTGTGGCTTCCTGTGGTTCCAAGAGCTGCAAGGAGGGTGAGGCTGCGTGCCCAGAAAGCATCTGTGCTGTGAGTTGTGATTGCTCTCCTGCTTCCTGTCTGGGAGCATTTTAAAACATTTTTCCTGATGTATTACTGTGTATATATGTGATACATAATGTTTACATTGAACTTGAATATGTTGTGCACATGTATATTGTGTCAAAATTTCAAGCCCTTCCCCTCCCCCTTTTTTGACTCCCATACCTTCTCCCTTCTCCCAGCTCCCACTGTCTCTACCATTTGATTCTATGAAATGACTGCATTCTGGGTTTCTCACATTAGAGAAACCATTTGATATTTAACCTCCTGTGTCTGACTCATTTCACTGAGCACGATGGTCTCCAGTTGCATCCATTTACTTACAAAAGCCTCAAACCTATCTATCTTTATAGATGAGTAGTACTCCACTGTGTACATATACCACAATTTTTATATTCATTGGTCTGTTGATGGGTGTTTTGGTGTCTTCCACTTTTTAGCTATTGTTAGTGGTGCTGCTATGTACATGGGTATACATGTATCTCTGCTATATGATGCCTTTTAACTCCTTTGGAAAGATTTCCAGAAGAGGTATCGCTGGATCAAAGGACATATTTATTTCCAATCTTTTGAGAAACTTCCATACTGCTTTCCATAGTGATTGTACCAGTTTACAATCCCACCAGCAGTGTAAGAGAGTTCCTTTTTCTCTACAGCCTCGCCAGCATTGATTGCTGTTCGAGTTCTTGATATACACCATTCTCTCTGGGATTAGATAGCATCTTAGTGATGTTTTGATTTGTATTTCTGTAATGACTAAGTATGTTGAACCTCTTTTCGTGTATTTACTGGCCATTTGAACTTCATCTGAGAGCTGCCTATTCATTTCCACTGACTGTTGTTTAATTGGGTCTTTGAACTTGAAGGGTCTGTTTTTCTTCAGTTCCTTCTATATTCTAGTTATTAGCCTCCTATCTGAGGTATAGGTGGTGAAAAGTTTTTCCTATTCTATCAGTCCTCTTGTCTCTGTTGATAATTTCTTTTGTAGTGCAGAAAATTTTTAATTTGAAATAATCTCATTTGTGGATTTGGGGGCTATTTCTTTTGCATTGGGTGCCTTATTAGGAAAGCCCTTGTCTATATCTATCTTTTAGATTTTTGCCTAATTTGTCTTCCAGAAGGTTCAGTGTCAGTAAATATCTACATCTTTGATCCACTTTGATTTGGTTTTAGTGCACAGTGATAGGTGTGTGTCTAGATTCATTCTGCTGCATGTGGATGTCCAATTTTCCCAGCACCATTTGTTGAAGAGGCTATCTATCTTAGTTACTTTTTTGTTGCTGTGACTCAATACCTGACACCCAAAAATTTAGGGGAGGAAAGGTTTATTTTAGC
The DNA here is from genome assembly GCA_004027205.1 of Ctenodactylus gundi. Lineage (NCBI taxonomy): Eukaryota > Metazoa > Chordata > Mammalia > Rodentia > Ctenodactylidae > Ctenodactylus > Ctenodactylus gundi. The sequence continues at coordinate 34,765 of PVKB01004026.1, forward strand.
TCACAGTCTCGAAGGTCACAGTCCATTCAGGGGCGGCCGGCAGCAATCGAAGTACACGGCAGAGGCAGAGGTAAGAGGCAGCTTCTCACAACATCACAAACAGGAAGGCAAGTTGTGACTAGCCAAGACTAGTCCAAGTCCCAGTCCTAGTCCTCCAAGGTAGGCAGGAAGCAGCTTATATATCCTTCCAGGTCTTCACCCAGTGATCAGCCCCTCCTGCAACCAGGTGTAGAAGGTGTGGCCACTACACACCATTAATCCTAATTTACATGCCTTTAATCCCAACTCACATGCCTTTAATCCTAACTTAACTGTAATCCACTTCTCCAGACTAGACCCCAATCCATCAACAGCACATGGTTCCATAGACAGTCCATAATATTAAAGTACAAGAGACTTTTGGGGGACATTCCAGAGCCAAACCACAATACTGTTCTTTTCTCCAGTGTATGCTTTTGGCTCCTTTATCAAAGATCAGGTAGCTGAGAGTACTTGCATTTGTCTCTGCATTCTCAGTCCTATTCCACTGGTCAACCTGTCTATTTTTGTGCCAGTACCATATAGTTTTTCTAACTGTTGCTTTGTAATATAACTTGATGTCTGGAATCATAAAGTCAGTTGCTTTTGTCTTGTTACTCAGGATTGTTTTGGCTATTATAGATCTCCTTTGGTTCCATGTGAATTCAGGGCTTGATTTTTCAAGTTCTGTGAAAAAAGTTGTTGGTATTTTGATATGCATTGAATTTGTATATCAGTTTGGGCATTATGGTCATTTTGACTATATTAATTCTATCCAATAATAAGGATATTTTTTCATTTTCTGATCTCCTCTTCTTTTTCTCTCTTCATTATAGTATGGTTTTCTTTGTAGAGGTCCTTCACATCCTTGATTAGGATTGCTCTTAGGTATTTAATTTTTTGATGTGCTATTGAGAATGGAATTATTCTTCTAAGTTCTCTCTCAGTGAGTTCATTGTTAGTGTAGATGAGTGCTCTTGATATTTTAGTATTGATTTTGTAGCCTGCAATTTGGCTGAATTTGTTTATTATTTTTAAGAGTTTTGGGGTGGAATTTTGGGGTCTTCTATGTAGATAATTATATCATCTGCAATGGAAGCAAAATTCTTATCCCATCATCGCTGGACTTTGAGCAACCCTGACTGTGCTACTATTTATGGTGACTTGAATGGTGTCTGCCAGCTCTGTGACAACACACATACCTGTAGAGCCCTGAGAGACCCCTCATGCTTCCTCAGAACCACTGGCTCTGATTCTCTCCAAGGCTTACTATTCTTCTTGGTCAGTTCCACTGTGGGATTCATGAATAGAGACCTTAATGTTACTGTGAGAAGGTAGGATTTTCAAGACTTTTAAATGGATGAATTAAGGCTTGACAACAATAGGATTTAATGTACTGGGCCATAGTTACCTTCGCAAATGAAGTGTGGCATGACTGTATATTAATGGTGGTGTTTTCACTTAGTAATTTATTGTGAAATAAGTTGTCCTTAGACAAATCCCTTTCTGAATAATGACCATACTAGATAGACTTCCTCTTTTCTGGTAATGCACTCAAAAGTCTGAAGTACTAGAAATAAATCATGTAGTATTGTTCTATATTAAATAAGTGATTGTTTCCGTTGTGCTGTACGATAATCTCTTCAGTTTGATGGAGTTTCTCTTGTTTCATTTGCTTTTAATTTTTTTGTTTTTTGTTTTTTTGAGACGGGATCTTGCTCTATAGCTCAGGCTGGTCCTGAACTCAGTATGGAGCCCAGGCTGGCACTGTGCATATGCTTTTGGAGTCATATTCAGTGTCAACAGATCTTTTCTCCCAATCTCACACCCTAGTTTTTTTTTTTTAAGGATGTTTCCCATTTTTCTATCTTATGCCTAAGTCTTAAGGCATGTTTAGCTGACTGTTGTGTGTGGTGTAAGTTTCAATTTCCTTCTTTGCATGCAGGTATCTTGTTGTCCCAGCAGCGTTTATTGAGGACACTGTCCTTCCTCTGTTGTAGGTGTCTACGTTCAAAACTTACTGACGGCATGTGCATGGGTTTTCTCTGGGCTCCCCGGTCTGTTTGTGCTCATGTGGTTTTCTCTTACATGTTCTCAGTGTCTCTCTAGTACTATTATTTTTTAATTGTCTTAAAATCACAATGTATTTTAAAATGAGATATGTGATACTTCTAGCTTTGACCTTGTTACTGAAGATGGGATTTTTAAATAGCTTCTTATGGTATTAGAATTTTAAGATTTTTTTCTACTTCTAGGAAAATGCCATTGATATTTTGGCATTGATTGTGCCAGTTGATTTTGGTAGAATGGAAATTGTAACAATTTTAATTCTCCCAATATATACTCATGATATATATTTCCTTCTATTTGTGCTTTTCACTTTGTATCATCAATATTACATAATTATTGGTGTACTGCTAATTTTATTCTTTTTGATGTTATTATGATAAATTGAATTGTATTCTTTACTTTTGCATAGCTGTTTCTAAGTACGCAGAAACATGCTTGATTTTTTACCTGTAGATTTTGTGTCCTTTGCCTTAACAAAATTTGTGAATTTTAACCAATGTTTAGTGGACACTTTTGGATTTCATACATACACTGATGTGTCATCTGAAAATAGAACTCTTTATTTTCAAATTTAGATGCCATTTTTTCTGTTTTGATTAGGTCCCTTATATTTAGGGCTTTTTGTATTGTGTGTAAGTTGCCTAATTGAGCAATCTTGCCCTATTTCTTACAGATTTTACTCACTGAATATGTCATAAATTGGGAGTATGTCATCTATGACCTTTATAGTGTTGAAGTACATTGATTTTACACCTGGTGTGTGATTTCTTCTCTTTAGTTTTCTAGAAGGCTTAAAGAAGGATTGGAGTTACTTCTTTATCAAATCCTTCCTAGGTATCACCAGAGAACCCATCTTGTCCTGGGCTTATTGTTGTTTTGAGAATTTTTGATTGTTGATTCAATATCTATATTCATTATTGGCCTGTTCATGTATTCTCTTTCCCCACTGAGTCAGTGTGGATCAATATCATCAGAGGATACCCAGTACCATCAGGAGTCACATCCCATTTCCTCCTGTCCTGAAATTCCCACCAGAGGCAAAAATTTATCTCCTGTTTATTGATACTTCTTCATATTGACATATTTTGAAGATATCAGTATTCACAATTCCATCTTAGGGGATCTTTGTGAGCAGCTCCTCTCATTTGTATAATATTTTAAGGATGATATTGTGGTGTAGATCTGAAATGTCTCCCAAAGTCTCATGCATTTGGATATTATGGATTATCTATGGAACCATGTGACATTAAGAGATGGAAGCCTGGTCTGGAGGGTGGATTATGGTCATGTGGTAGATTACAGGTGTGTGATGGAAGACAGGCTTGTGGTAGATTATAGATTACAGGCATGTGGTGCATTAGGGGCTTAAACCTGGAAGGGGTGGAACACTGAGGCTGGACCCAGAAGGAGTGGATTACTGGGATAAAACCTGAAAGAATTTATGCTGCTTCCTCCCTTCCTTTGGAGACTTGGCTTCCTGTTTCCAATGCTGCCTCCACCTTTGCCTCTGCCATGTGCTGCTTCTGTTGCCAGCCACTCATGAATGGAGTGTATCTTCTGAAACTGTGAGCTATCATAATGTTTCCTCCCTTAAGTTGTGTATGTTGAGTATTGAGTCACAGTGATGAAAAGATGACTAAGATAGAAGCTGGTGGTACCTACAAGTGGGGCCATTGTAGTGACTTTACCTGATGATGTGGTTTGGAAGCCTTTGGAGCTGGCTTGCAGGAAGAATTTGGAAAGGTGTCAGGATGCTGGCTGGAAAAGCCTTGGAGTGCTCTGAGCCAAACCAGATGGGAGATTGTGGTCGGAGCTCAGAACCAGAAAGCTGATAGAAGTGTGGATCAGAAAGACCAGACTGAAGAAGTTTCAGATGGAAAGGAGGAAGGTATTGGAAATTGGTCTACATTCATTCATTCTACATTCTGGCAGAAAGTTTGTTAGCATTTTGCCCCTATCTAGAGACTATGCCTGAAACTGAGATTAAGAGCAGTTGACAGTCTGGTGCAGAAAATCTCAAGGCAGCCCAGTGTTCAAGCTGTCACATGGGTACTGCTTGTGGCCAGCTCTACACTGAGACACTGGAGAAAAGAGAAGATGTGGTTGTTAAAGAGATTAGCATTAAAAAGAGCCAGGTACTTGGAATCAGGACTATAAAAAGAGGCCTTGAAAGTATCTTAGGAATCAACAAGACCCTCCCTTTACCAATTAAAGGCAAAGATCTTGTTCTGAAAAAAGACTCTTGGGACATCCTGTAGGGAAACCTGAGAAAGTAAATCCCCAAGGAGTTCAGCCATCTAAGAACTCACAGGCCTCTGCAGCAAGTGTCCACGGGGGTCAGGCCACTGCTGAAGCTGGTGGTGGATCTTGGTGACATCCACACAATCGTGGATTTACAGGTTTACAGAATGCAATAACTATGGGTTTGTGGAGGCTTCCACCCAGATATCAGAGGAAGGCCTTGGAGGCCAGGCAGTCTGCCCTAGGGAGGGTGGTATGTGAAGTTTTGAAGGAGAAGCCTAAGGTGCAATAGAGACTTTGAAAATGTGGAGAAGCCAGGAGTGTGGATCATCCCCTAAGGAAGACTACTGGCTGTAGGCAAGGGCAGCCCAAAGGAAAGAAGATGAAGATTGTAGCAAGAAGCAACATTGTAGGGGTGGGGCCACCCAGGGCCTTTGGGGATGAGATCACACCACCACAACTGCCACGGTTTACCACAGCACTAGACCTGGAGCTTCCAGATTTAACCCTGTCCCTGCTGGGTTTAGAACTTGTTTTGGTCCAGTTGTTTTCTATCTTCCTATTCCTCCCTCTAGGAATGAGAATGGTTACCCTGTGGCATTATATATTGAAAGTATTGAATCTTTCTCTGGTTTTCCCAGGAGCTCACAGCTCCTCTGTCTCAGAGGAGACTTTGGACTTGGACATTTTTAGCAGTGCTGGAATTGTTAAGACTTTAGTGACTCTTAGAGAAGGAATAAGTGCATTTTGTGTGAGGAGGGGGAAATGAATCTTTTGGGGACCAGGGGAGAAATATTGTAGTTTGGGTCTAGAATGTCCCCCAAAAGTCTCATGTATTTGGATATTATGGATTATCTATGGAATTGTGTGCTATTAAGAGACAGGGGGTTGGGTATCCTGATCTGGAGGGGTGGATTATGGTAATGTCATGGATTCTAGGTATATGATGGAAGACAGGCTTAGGGGTAGATTATAGATTACAGGCATGTGGTAGATTAGGGGCTAAACCTGGAAGGATGGAACACTGAGGCATGACCTGGAAGGGGTGGATTACTGGAACAGGACCTGGAAGAATAAATGCTGCTTCCTCCCTTCCTTAGGGGACTTGGCTTCCTATTTCCAGTGCAGTGAGGAGCTGCCTCCACCCTCACCTCCACCCTGTGCTTCTACTGTTGCCAACCACCCATGAACGGAGTGTAACTTTCTGAAACTATGAGCTAAGATAATCTTTCCTCCCTTAAAGTTGGATATTGAGTCACAGCAATGAAAAAGTAACTAAGACAGATGGGGATGATAGTTACTGTTGGAAGACACTGGGGGCAGTTTGGGGCTGTGTCTTTCATTTCAGGCTTGAAGCCCTGACTTTCCAGCCTCCATGAGCACTTAACATGCTCTGTAAAGGTGTTTTCTGCTCAAAAGCTCTAGTGCTCTTCCTGTGGCAGATGTGGTCTTGGCTGCCACACATTCAAAGCGGGCTCAGTGGTTACTCACTAACCTTCCATAGGGGCTTACCAGGAGAGGAGGAGGGCCACATGCCTGAAGGGAGAGCCCCTGGCAGGGTGGCCAGACATTCCCTTCTCTTGTGCAGTGTGCACAGGGGGCTGATTTGCTGAGGCTCAGGGATCAACCCACAAACAGACAAAAAAGGTATAAACTAGGTAATTTCCTGAGCAAGTGAGGGAAAATGTAAAAGTAATATTTATCTGACTAAAAATAAACATGTTATATAAGTATGCAAATATAATATCATGAAAATGTGGAAAGTTTCCCCTAACAACCCACTCAAGCTGGTCATCATTAATGCCGTCCCAGGCTGCCAGGCTGTCTTTCTTGTTTGTCTTCCTCTGCCTCTTTCAGTCTCTCCCATGCTCACTTGCAGCTTCATTGATGTGCATAGCCTATGCAGACTGGCATCATGAGTGTCTCGCTTTAAATCCTCAATACAGACATCCTCTTCTGAACATTAGTGTACTTAAAAAATTAACATTCCCTGTGCGCCTAGATAAACCCACGACATCAGCCATGCCAGGCAGTATTCTCTAGTACTGTGGCCTAGATTTAGCCCCCTGCTGCCCGCCATCTCCCATAGTCTCAGGAAATGAAGGGCTCATGACCACACATAGCACCCCTGGGATCTGACCCTCCCCCTGAGAGTGAGGTCTAAGAAATACTACTCTGACCGCAGTCTGTGTTTCCAGTTCTCCACATTGTTCTTGTTTTTGTGTCACCTGCTGCAGTGCCATTTCCTTGTGGCTCCTACACTCCAGTCATAGAAAAGCAACTCCATCTCCACCAGGATGCGATTACTCATCATGGGCTTTCACTTTTTATCTATACACTTTGGCTTTTCTAGGATGTCCCCTTGTAACAAGTAAAAATTTTCCCTTACAAGGTTATGTGGCCAACAGAAATCACACTGCACTGATGTGAAAAATCCCAAATAGGTGAATCACAGGGACAGAAAGATGAGTGGTGGCCAAGGGACTGACAGCAGGGAGTTGGGGGACTGCTTTGTTTCAGGCCTGAGGAAAATGGTCTGGAACTGGACAGTGAGGAAGGTTGCACAACATGAGAGTGCACTTAGTGCCACTGAACAGTGTGTTAAGTAAAATCTTAAATCTTAATTTTATTAACTATAAAAATAGGAAAATAAAGTAACAAAAATTACGAAAAATACAATAATAAGTAGGCCAAAGAACACTTGTGAAATGTGAGCTGGCCCCAGGGGGAACTTGGGGCTGTCACCTGCTGGAGCCCCACCAGGAACTCAGGGCCTGGAACTGCAGGTCCCACAAGGTGATATTCTGGAGCTAAAGCCAGCCCTACAGCTGCTGGAGGAAAAAGTATCACTCACTGTCTTTGTCCCTGCCAGGGCCTGTCCTTCCCACAGCCTGTCAGGGACAGCTCTGCCCACACCCCAACCCTGGAAGTTTCTCCCACTGTGTCCACCCACCCACTCCTGTGAGGGGCTCACTCTGGAGGCTTTCCCTGTGTGCCCAGTCCTGTGCTCTCCTGTCAGCCCCCACGCCTGTCCTCCAGGACTCCAAACCCTCAGTGTCTGCCTCAGTGGGCTCCAGGTGCTCCAGATCTGGCAGCGGTGGGTAGTGTGAGTCTTCCATTTCTTCGTGGAACTCCACACATACCTCAGGAGGAGACATGGCTTTGGAGGTCAGGGAGGAAACTGCAGTGAGGGACCTAGCCTTTTTGATTCCTTTGCGTGCCCAGGGCACCCTGTGGGACATGTGGCCCACCTGCCCCTACCTGAGCAGAGGCCAGCAACACCCTTTACCCTCTGCTAGCGTGGTCATCATGGTCCAGGTAGCCCTGAAGGGCTGACAGAAGGCTCCAGGGTGTGACCACCTCTCCCTTCTTCAGGGAAGCCTGACACCCTATCTCTCTGCCATTACCCACTACCATCTTGCCTGTTTTAGTATAAGAAGGGGTGGTGGCTGTAGCTTGCACTCACAGGAACAGGGCTGTTGCTCCCGTACTCTGTTTAAAGTGAGGGGACAGTGGGAGTCAGTCCTGCTTGGCCATCTTCAATCTTTAGCTCATAGAGAACCACACCACTAGCTTTCTGTGCCTTCTCGGGCTCCTCTTCCCCTGCTGTGCCTCCATATCTAGGGAAGGCATGAGGACATCTACTGACCGCATTAGGGGCTCTCTCTGATCTGATGTCCAAGTGACTGTGCGACCTGACTCACATGAAAGCTCACGAGAGCAGTGGTTGTACATTCCTTGGGTCATCCTCCGTTGCTAGAATATCATCTCACCATGTGGCTTCACATGTCCTTACGGCAGGATGTCCTTATGGCATGTCTGAGTGGGCCTGTGCCTTCTGCCCGTCCCCAAGGACCAGCTCTGGACACAACTGAGAGTCTATCGTGTGACTCTTAGTCTCCTTTCCAATGAAGAGACTAGCATGCCCCAAGTGCATGGGCCTGGGGCGAGGCTTCCCTGCATGGGAATTCAGTTACGACTGAACACTGAAACTCTGTTCAGCCCTGCCATTGCCCTTTAAGTTTGATCTTGTCACTACTTTGCTGTTGAGAAGGCAAACTGGGGTCCAGAGAAATGCAAATACATTAACAATTCTAGTAGCCTTTGGTGTCAGTGTCACTGTCCTGTGGAGGACTCAACTCACCTTCTCATGAGCTGAGCCTGCAGGGAGGAGGAGGGACTAGAGGAGGGACTGCCAACCAGGAAGGCCAACCCCGGGGACTCCATCTCCATGGGTAGCATTGCTGCTTCTGGTGTACTCTCTTTGCAGAACTCTTCTGGTCTCTTGAACACCTGATTTCCAATATGGGGTATGACAGTGGGGAGCCATGGATTCAGTGACCAAACTGTGACCTACCAGCAGTGTCAGAGAATGTGGCTGAGTCCAAATGCTAACATCCATAACGGCTAGTACAGAGTGGGGATAGTAGAGCTCCAGCAAAAAATTGGTTACCATTTAAAAGTTAAAATTCAGAAGGAAACAAATAGAAATATTAGCACTTTTGGGGTACTTTCTTTGTTGGGAGGAGGTGGTAGCTTACTGTTAAGAGGATCAATGCCTGTGTCCTGAGGAAACATCCCACTGTAGAGAACAGAAAACAGACTCAGCCTGGGTGAGTGGGGTTATGTATGAGGACTTTCCTGGGTATGATTGAAATGGCCCTGGGGGGAATCAAGACTGAGTGGCCTGGTCACGGCCTTTCTCCAGGAACATGATGAGACCGTTGAGGTCCTAAGTCCTGACCTGCAGGGCCCCAGTGTGTTCTTAGAGACACAAAAAACAGAAGAGCAAGAAACATGAGGTGTTGGCTGCACACAGCCTACGTGATGAGGTGTAAAGCTGAGGAAGGGGGACAGACAGATCTGGACACCTGGGCTCAGGAGTGAAATATGGCCAGATGCGAACTGTCACAGGAAGATAAGTGACACTGTCCAGACCCACCAACACGTGGACAGTGGCCTCACAGCTAGCCAGGTGGAGACTGGGCAGAGGACATAAGCAGGCAAGCAAGTGGTACCCAGATGCCTTTAGGCCAGAGCAGCTCAGGCAAAGGCCAGGTGATTTCAGGGGCAGCAGGGACTCCTGAAGTAGAGACCCAAAACTCTCCAGATCATGAGTATGGGCAGAGAAGAACCAGAAACTGATGCAAACCATCAAATTCCTCCACGTTCTAGGACACATGCACTTTCCTGAGCATCACAGCTTCCCCTGGGATGAACAGAATTGTGTGTAATGAAGGAGGAACCCACAATGAACAAGGGTGTGGGAGTTGTCTGAGTCACACCTTTAAGGGATGGGAAGAACAGGTTGAATTCAGGTCAGCCTAATCTCTTCCCAACACCTGCTCCCTGGTGCACTCAGCAGTAGGAGCCATAGAATGACTGGCCGGACAGCAGTGACACTGCTCCCTGGCTTGCTCAGTAAAGGGAGCCGGTGCCAAGGACAAGAGGGACAGCTGGCTCACAGGGTCAGGCCTAGTGACCAAAGGGTGCTCTTGTCACTGGCCACATTTTGAATTCACGCCATAACAGATGTGGACTTCCCCACGGTAGTGAAGGGCTTTCCCACCGCTGTCTCCCATGATCTTCATCAGGACCTTACGTGAATGTGACCTGTGTGTTAAGAGGAAGAAAATGGGAGCAATGGGAGCTGGGGAGGTGAGCAAAGAGTGGACCCAGGCATCTGCAGGGTGGTCCTGGGCTCCTGACTACGGGACTCTGGCTCATCACAAGCTGCTTGTACTGGGGGAAGATGGGCGTAAGAGGTGGGGTCTCACACCCAAGTCCTGGTTCTGAAGCTCCTTGTGAGGCTTGCTCTCTGAATCCTGCAGGGCCATGTCCTGATGGCTAGATGTAGAGTCCACTACATATTTTTTCCTTCCCTTTCTATTCATGATACCACCATGGGAGATTGCTTACAACTTTTTTCTTAAATGCTTATTAGAGTTTTTAATTCTTATTTTTGGGGCAGAATCTTGCGATACTGCCCAGGTTGCCATGAGTCTTTTCTTTTCTTTTCTTTCTTTCTTTCTTTCTTTCTTTTTTTTTTTTTGAGACAGGGTCTCACTCTGTAGCCCAGGCTGGCTTTGGACTCACAGCAATCCTCCTTCCTCAGCCTCCTGAGTGTTGGGATTATAGACACGTGACACCACGCCTGGTTTTATGTGGTTCTGGGGAATTGAACTTAGGGCCTTGCACTTGCAAGACAATTGCTTTAACCGCTGTGCCGTTCCTCCAGCCCTGCCCAGGTTGATCTGGAACTCATGGGCTCAGATTTTCTTCCTCAGCCCCCTAAGCACTAGGGTTGGCAGGCATGTGCCAGCTTTGTTGTTGTTGGTTGTTTTTCTTCATGCTGCAGTTTTGGATCCAGGGTTCTGTGTGTCCTAGTGCATCTGTACTGTACCACTGTGCTACATACACCTCCAGCCTCTTGTCAGTTTTATAAAGGGTTTTTCTCATTTTCAGAGAATGATATTAAGGAAATCATTCAGTTTATGGGAAGTTTCTTCCCTGAAGAGAGTATGTACAGTGTTATCATTGCCAATTTCCACTGTAAGGGTGGTTGCTGTGATATTTGTAGTAGGATCCATGTAAATCCAGTGGATGCCCTCTGAGGATCATCCCTGAGCTCATGATGCTGCTCTTCCAGTTGGCTGTAACTCTTACAGTTAGCTCAAAAATTCATTCCTAGTTAAGTCACTACATGGTGTGAGATAAGTTTGAGGATGTGTTTTTAGCATGCGGCCCTCCAGTTGTTCCAGCAGTATTTGTTGAAAAGATGACCTTTCCACATTGAGGAGACTCAACACCTCAGTCAGAAAGTTAATAGGCCATTTATGTACAGACCCATTTCTGAGTTTTCTATTCTGTTCTTCTGCTTTGTCTTTCTGCACAAATACCATCACGTTGCCTAGTGAGCTCTGTAAGAAGGCTTAGAGTGGTCGATGTGAGTCCTCCACCTTTGTTCTTCTATGAAGTCACCGTCCAGGGCAGACGCTGGGAACCGCACCAAGGGCTGTATGCCTGTGCAACTCTGAGCTACACCCTCACTTTGGACTCCTATGGCCCCTTTGCATTTCTGAGCCAATTCTAGGATTTACTTTTCAATGTCTACAAGATGGGCTAAAGTTGTGATCAGGGTTACAGTAAATTTGTAAGTGTAAGGATGAATTGAGACTTACCATAATATTGAAGCTTCTCATTTATGACTGAGTGGGCCTTTTCAGTGGGTCTCAGGTTTAGTTTAATTATTCTCTTAGTATTAGTGCATTACTCAGGGTACAGGCCTGGGGTACTTTCAGTTCTTTGATGGTTTATCTTCCAAGTATTTTGTTTGATGGTTTACCAAGCTTGTTCATAAATATTAAAACATTTTGATGTGGTTATACATGGTGTTTTGAATTTTCAATTTGTAACTCTTCATTGCTGCTACATAAAAATTGTTTTCAAAAATATAAAATATTTTATAAAATGTGAAATATTTATAGTGGTGTGTAGTTCCAATTATTTTCTGGTTATGTTTGTGTAGATTTTGGGAATTTCTGTATCTTCGTTTCAATTCTTTTATTAGGAAAAAATCATAGTTATTATAGATTTAGAAAATACAGAGAAGATGAAAGAACAAAGTCTCCCATTGTTAGTTTTTATTGCTGAAAATCTTTCTTAGTTGGACTGAAAGTATGGATGTTTCCCAACGCTTAGTACTGACTATTCTTGTTAAATTTTTTTTATTGATAAGCACCAGTAAATGGCAAATCTGAAGGGTACCTTGTGGCTCTCCCCATTTCTTCCACTGGTAACAGCTTGCGTAACTGCAGTGCAACAGCACGACCACAGGATTCAAATTCCAGCATGCACAAAGTTCCCTTAGACAGCCACCTCCGTTGGTTTAGGTATTGCCTGTGGGCACTTTTGCTCTACAATGAAGCATTGGTTAGGTGACAGAGATCATATGATTGACAAAGCCTGACATCTTTTCTGGTGCTTGTGTGTGTGTGTGTGTGTGTGTGTGTGTGTGTGTGTGTGTGTGTGTGTGTTTGTGTTAGTGGGGATTGAACTCATGATCTTTGCACTGAGCTACATCCCCAGCCACCGCCCCCAACTCCTTTTTTTCTTTTTTTTTTACATTTATTTTGAGACAGGATCTCTATCTTACTCCATGCTGGAACAGAATCCCCAACTTCTACCACTTAAGGGAGGAAACGGTTATTTTAGCTCACAGGTTCAGAAGGTCTGAATCGCCATGGTGGCCAGCAATGGTGGAAGTGCACGACAGAGGCCTGGCAGGAGGGAAGCTGCTCACAGTGCAGAAACAGGACCAGAACGAGCAAGCAGGGAAGGGCAGAGCTGTGTACACAATTCCAGATCATGTCCCATTGAACTGTTCCTTCCAGAGCAAGCCCCAAAGATCTACTCTTTCTGATAAGCACTCTCTGTCTCTGTCTCTCTCTGTCTCTCTCTCTCTCTCTCTCTCTCAAATTGAGTCAGACTAAGTGGCACAGGTCTTTAGTTTCTGCAGGTATGTTTTGTGTCACCACGTCCAACCTGTGGTCCTGGGGAATTGAACCCAGGGATCTGTACTTGCCAGGTAAATGCTCTTAACCACTGAGCTATGCCTCAAGCCCAGGCTCTACCTCTTAACAACACATGAAATCCTATAGATATTCCACAAAATCCAAATATATGAGGCTTTTGAGAGTCACTGTAGATCCAAACCATAGCAGTCTTCCTGAGCCACTAAATTGGCCAGGCTAGGCTCCAACTTAGGATCTTCCTGCCTCAGCCTCCCAGAGTGTTCGGGATTATAGACCTGTTCACCACACACCTCTTTTTTTTCCTCCCCCAGGGCTGTGAATTTAAAAAGGACTTTCACTCTGAGTTACATCCCCAGACTCTTTTTATTGTTTATTTGAGACAGGGTCTTGCTAGATTGCCTAGGCTGGGCTCTAAATTACCATTTTTCCTGCCTCAGTTTCTTAGAATGCTAGCATTATAGGTTTGTACCACTCTGCCAAAGTTTTGCTAGAAGTGGTCTACTGGCCCCAGAAACTCTGCGTTAGTGTCATTGTTAGCCAGCTGGTGAGGGCAGCTTGGTCGTGTACAGCCTCCAGATTGCATGGTAACACAACACAGATCACCAGCCCATCTTAGTTACTTTTTGGTCACTGTGACTCAGTACCCAATGACTATAACTTTAGGGAGGAATGATTTATTTTATCTTACAGTTTCAGAAAGCCACAGTCCATTCACAGGTGGGTGGCTGGAAAAGAGTAGAATCACAGTTGGGGCTGCAGCTACAGCTAGAGCCAGAGTCAGCGCTCCAGGAGACAGAGATCAGCGGCATGGCAGAACTGAGACCAGTCTGGGAGGAAGGGTGGGACCAGCACATGCTCCCCCAGGTCAAGCCCCAAGCATCCACCCTTTCCAGCCAGGCCCCACCTCCCAACAGTACACAGTATCCATGGGTACCTGAGACTTTTGAGGGACACCCCAGATCCAACCTGTGACATTCCTTCCACCCCTGGCCCCCAAAAGACTCATGTCCACCTCCTTAAGCAAAAGGCATTTAGTCCTTCTTTAAGAGTTGCCAAAGTCTTTTACAGTTTCACCACAGCTAAGAAAAGATGTCCAAGTCCAAAGTCTGCTATGACAGGCAAGGCAAACTCCCAGCTGCGAGCTCCTGTTAAAACCAGAGTTAAGCACTTCCAACATGAAATGGCAGAGGGTAGACATTCCCATTCCAAAAGGGAGGAATAGGAGGATAAAAGGCAATTGGATCAAAACAATTCCTTAACCCAGCATGGGCAATCCTGTAGTCCCATGTCCAGCACCTGGAGTAAACTATGGCAAGATATGAACTCCAAAGGGCCTGGGTGGCCCTGCCCCTACAGGATGGGTGCTGGCTGCAACCTCCATCTTCTCTGCTTTGGGCCGAATCTGCTCATGGCCTGCAGCTTTCCTCAGCTGATGATCCACGCTCCTGGCCTCTCCAAATTCCTGAGTTCTCCACTGCACCTTAGGCTTCTCCTTTACAACTACATGCACTGCCCAGAGGCACACTGCCCGGCCACCATGGCCTTCCTCTGAAATCTGGTGGAAGCCTCCATGAACCCACAGCTCCCACGCTCTGCAAGCCTGTAAAGCCAGGACCATAAGGACGTTGCCAAAGTCTGCCACTGGCTTGAGCAGTAGCCTGACCCCTTTGGACAAATGCTGCCAAGTTCTCTGAGTTCTTAGATGGTTGAATTCCAGGAGGATCAATTCTGAAACAATTTTTTCCTTTGGCTCTGGGGTACACTTCTCAGAGCAAAACCTTTTGCCTCTCCACCCTTGAGCTAGTGAAGGGTGGGGTCTTGTTGACTTTGGAGATGCCTTCAAGGCATCTTTCCTATAGTCCTGATGGTAAGTACTCGACTTTAAAAAAAATATTAATCTTTTTAACTTCCCTGTTCACTTTGGCCATACCACTGCAGGCCATTTTGGTCTTGCAATGCAAACTTTTGATATGACTTTTCTCTGCCATCTTTTCCTGTCTTTCGCCATAGAGCTTGACTAAAAGCTACAAACAGCAGCCAATTGACAGACTAGACATTGGGCTGCCTTGAGATTTCCTCTACCAGATTAAGTAGTCCACTGTCCTTACTCTCAGTTTCAGGCAAAGTCTCTGGACAAGAGCAAAATGCTGACAAATTTTTTGACAGAGCAAAGCACACGTGGTTTTTCGACCACTTGCTGATACAGTAGTCCTCCTTCCTATCTGAAACTTCTCAAACCTGGCCTTTCCAATCCACACTTCTATCAGCATTCTGATCTCCTGGGCTCTGACCAGAATCTCCCAACAACCTCGGCTCAGAGCACTCCAAAGCTTCTCCAGCTGGCATCCTCAAACCTTTCCAAATTCCTCCTGCAAACTGGTTCCAAACCACATGGTTATGGAAAGTCACAGCAATGACCCCACTTCTCTGGCACCAGTTATACCTTAGTTATTTTTTTTTTTTTTGTCACTGACTCAATATCTGACACCCACAACTTTAAGGAGGAAAGTTTATTTCAGCTTACAGTTTCAGAAAATCACAGTCCATTCACAGGTAGGTGGCTGGAAAATGGTGGAATCACATGGTAGGGCCGCAGCTCCTGATCCAAACCATGACAAGCCCTCTTCTCTCTGGTCCATGCCTCTAAAATAATGAGAGCTCTCATCTGACCCTATTTTTTGGCCTGAGAAGCTGAGTCCTGCAGGGTCTGCTCAGATTCATGCAAACTAAGAGGAAAGAGTAGTTTCCTGCCCTGTAGTCTAGGAGACCTGGCTATGCTACGGGGCTCTCAGAGCACCCCATCCTGCCAGAGCACGTTGGCCATCATAATCAGAAAGAACCTGGCTCTGGTCATCATCCAACAAAGCAAAAACAGAAGTGGCTTTGATGTCTCCAACTGGAAATTAGAGGCCTCCATCTTCAAATCCAATCTTTGACCAACAGGTTCCTTCTCCCTGTCCATTGCCCTATCACTTCCCAAAGGCCTAAGAGCTACTGTTTTGGCTCTGAATTCAGGCTTTCTGCAGGAAAGAGGCCAGTCCCAGCCTGTAGCTCTTGCTCATAAGGTATCCTTCGAGAAGTCATATCCCTTTGTTGCTCTTGCCTGGAAGGTACAAGAAATGATGCCTGTCTCAGGGCTTGTGAGCATTACTGTTATGAGTTTATGTTTACAATAGGTTTTCTGAAAGGAACCTACATACACAGCTGGTGGGAATGTGAAATGGCCCAGCAGCTTTAGAAAACAGCCTGGCAGTGCCCCCAAGTGGCTACATATGGAAATCCCATGTGATCCAGGAGCAGTTCTGCTGTTCCTATATCCAAGAGGAACGAAAACATGTCCACACCAAAAGGGCAACAGTATTCATAATAGCCCCAAAGTAGAAACAGTAACTCATGAATGGACAAGTGAAATGTATAGGTCTATACTGTGCAATATTGTGGACAAATCTCAAAAACATTAAAGTAAAAAGTCAGACACAAAAGACTACGTATTTATTATTCTATAGATACATATGAAAAACCTAGAATACGTAATCCTTAAAGTAGAAAAAAATAGCAAGTGTTACACAAAATGATTGTCAAGATATAAAAATAAATCCCACAAGAAAGCTATTTAAAAAATGAATGCAAAACTGTGTGGCAAACACTAGCTGGGAATAAATTAAAATATGGCAGGACTTAAAGTGGACTTTAAGGTTACAACCTGGGATGGGATGGGATAGAACTGGAAGATGAGAAACAAAGTATCTGGGCATGGTGACACTTCATGTAATCCCAGCCATGAATATAAGGCCCCTCCTTCCTGAGCTTCTAGGGCAAGCAAAGCTGTATTCAGTAGAAAAAGCAAACTTAATTGTCTTTTGTATTATAATACAAAGACAAAAAATAAAAAGATAAACACAGTTTATGTACCAAAAGAAACCAGGAGAAAGGGATTGATAAAGATTAAGGCAGAAATTAATAAGCTAGAAATCAATATGCATTACTTTTTGGTTGCTGTGCCTCAATACCCGACATTCACAACTTTAGGAGAGGGAAAGTTCATTTGGGCTCACAGGTTCAGAAGGTCACCGTCCCTTCATGGGCAGCTGGCAACGGTGGAAGCACATAAAAGAGGCAGAGGTGAAAGCAGCTTCTTGTGACATTGCAAAGAGGAAGCAAAGTGAGGAGAGGAACTAGCACGTACTCTTCCAGATCCTATCCCAGCAACCTGCCCCTTCCAGGTTAAGCCTCAGTGTTTCACCTCTGCTGGGTCAGGCCCCACCCATCCGCCCTTTCCAGCCAGGCCCCACCTCCTAACGCCACAGGGCTCCATAGGTATCCCACCACACCAAACACATAAAGCTTTTGAGAGACACTCCAGGTCCAAAACACAGTTTATATTCATATTTACAATGAAAAGGTGGGCAACCATATATCTTACTTTCTCTTTGCTATGACAAAATACCCAACAACCACAACTTAAGAGAGGAAGGATTTACTTAGCTCACAGTTTCAGAAGGTCTCTCCCACACACAGTGCATTCATGGGGCAGCGGCAGTGGTGAAGGCTCATGGCAGAGGCTGGAGATCTGCTCCCCACGTTGCAGACAGGAGCCAAGTGGATATCTAGAGACTCAGGCAAGGCCAGAGCTGTCCCAGGAAGAAGCTGTAACAGTGTTACTTCTTCCTTCCTTTAATTACTTCAAGCTGCCAGTGGGCCCCACCCAGGATGGGTGGCTCTCTCTCACTTCCTGGCCCACAAGTCAACAACACACATCTAAAAGCTATTCCCTATCCATTCCCCAGTTTCAGCAAGTTGACAATCTTTCCAGGTCAAACCCCAAGCTCCCTCTGCCCAAGTTCTGCCTCCCAATAACAAGCAGTTCCAAATACAGGAGGCTTTTGGGGGACACTCAAGATCCAAATCACAGCACATACCTGCTAACTGGTCTGCACAAGTGGAAACCTGAGGTCATCATGAGTTGCACTTTGCTTGGTAAAGGAAAGGGGGAGTCACAGACACATGTACAAGGAAGCCTGAGAAGGGAGATACTCAGCAGTATGGCAACAACTTTGAAAGCCTAAAGGAAGTGAATTCAGCAGAACTTCCTCAGGGGACCCTGAGCTCAGATTGCCTGGATGAAACTTCGGTCTGCCACTTACAGGCTAAATGACCACAGGCAGGTTACTCAATCTCTCTGTACTTCAGTACCTTATCTATAAAATGAACATAGTAATATTCCTACACCCCGGGGTGCTTGCCAGGATTGACTGAGTTAACGTGCAGAGTCCCGAGGACAGTTGCTGGCCTGCAGTGAGCACTTATACCCGGCTTAGTAAATGATGTGGCCACTGCAGCTAACCATCTGCAAGAAAACACATCTGGCTTTCCATCTTACTCCCTAGGGAAAATAAACTATTGACCGATTCAAAGTAAATAAGAAATTAAAAAAAATCTTATAAGAAAATTGTTGGATTGGAGGGACAATTCAGAGAGAGGACCTTCTCATCCAAAATAAAATAAAAAGGCTCTATTTGGCTATATAAGAGCAAAAGATACCATAAATGAAGCACACGGACACAGGGCAGAGTGAGGGCGTAACACTAATTATGCAGATGGGGGTGGTTGGCAGAGCTTTTCACACAGACCTGGGAACTAGGAAACCCTGACAGAGGGAATGGGCAGCTGGGGCCGCTCCCAACAGAAGAAATGAACCTGCCAGGCAGGCTCCTCTTCATCCCTCAGGGATCCTGGTCAGATGCAGCGCACGGCACCTGTGCCCATCAGGCTGCTTACGGCCTTCACAGGTCTTCAGGCCAGCCTTGGTGGAGAGCCATTTGATAACATCTAGGAAAATTAAAAAGGCAGATAATCCCAAGAAAGTCCTATCTACAAACTAGTAGGTTCAAAGCCTCAGGGATGATGTTCAAAACCTGGCAGCCAGTTGACATATGTCTTAGTTACTTTTTCGTTGCTGTGACTCAATACCTGACATCCTCAAATTTAGGGTAGGAAAGGTTTATTTTCTCTCACAGTTTCAGAAGGTCACAGTCCACTCAGGGGTGGCCGGCAGCAATGGAAGTACATGGCAGAGGCAGAGGTGGAGGCAGCTTCTCACGACATCACAAACAGGAAGCCAAGTCAAGGAAAGTTGAGACCAGTCCTCCAAGGAAGGCAGGAAGCAGCTGATATATCCTTCCAGGTCTCATCCCAGTGATCAGCCCCTCCTGGGTCCAGGTGTGGAAGGTGTGGTAAGCCCCTACTACACACATATAATCCAACCTACATGCCTGTAATCCACCCCTCCAGACTAGCCCCCCAATCAACAGCACATGGTTCCATAGATCATTTATAACATTCAAATACATGAGACTTTGGGGGAACATTCCAGATCCAAAACACAATAACCTATAAAGAGGGATCATGGCTGTCACATGTGTGCTGCACGTGGTGACTGTTGGGAATTGGCCAGGAGAAAGAATGCCTGGGACGATTTTTCCCACATGCCCCAGAGAAGGGTCAAAAGATGCAGAAAAATGGGTATGTATAAGACCTCTGGACGCAGGGGTGCAGGCCTGTGATCACAGCCCTCTGAGAGGCTGAGGCGGGAAGATTGCAAATTGGAGCCCAGCCTGGGTAACTTAGAGATTTAGTGAAACCTTGTGTCAAAATCAAAAATAAAAAGGGGCTGAGGATAAAGCTCAATACGAAGGTTTCCCTTTACCATAAAACAAACAACAAAACAAAATATCCTGCGTTCTTCCTGTTCTTGGCTCTGCTGGTCAGGTTTGCCTGGAAGATAGACCAACCTAGAGAAAAGTGTCACTTTGGCTCCTGTTTTCAGAGGTTCCAGTCCCTAACCAGCTGGCCCGTTGCTGCTAAGCCTGTGGTGAGGTGGCGCTTCAAGGCAGGGCACGTGGTGGGAGGAGCTGCTCACACTGCAACAGCCGGAAAGTGAAAGAAACTGGGAAGTCTGAGGTTCCAGTATCCCCTGCAGGGGCAAAAAAATTGGACTTGGGCTGAGAGCATGGCTTAGTGGTTAGACTTGCCTGGCAAGCCCTTGTGGCCTAACTTCCTCTACTACGCCACCTTCTCTTCCTCTTCCTCCTTCCTCTCCCCCTCCCCCTTCCCCTCCTCCTCCTCCTCCTCCTCCTCCTTCCTCTTCTCTTTTGACAGGGTCTTGCTCTGTAACCCAGGCTGGTCCTGACCTCGCTATATAGCCTAGGCTAACCTTGGACTCATGGCAATCTTCCTGCCTCAGCCTCCTGAGTGCTGGGGTTACAGGTGTGCCCCACCACACTGAGCTTTATGTGGTGCTGGGGAATCAAACTGAGAGCACTTTAACTGCTGTGCCATTCCTCCAACCCTTACGCCCACTTCTTAAAGGTTGCAAAATCTTCACATAGCACCACAGGCTGGAGACCAAGCCCTGGGTGACACCTCTAAGTCACAGCATCGGCAGTGTCTGCAGTAGCATTTGCAGGCTATTGTGAGAAATAGACCCCTTTCTTGACATTGCAACAACGCCCAATGTGTCACGTGTATTTTTGTCTTCTGTATGTTATATAAACTTTGAGAAAAATAGGATAAACCTAATAGACTGTTCATGAGCCAAACAAGTGTGAAAGTAAAAGACTGTGCTAAAATATGTTTATCACATTTGTGCATATTTGCATGATTCTTGCAAAAATATACACCTCAGAGCTTCCCTTTCTTTGTTGTTTTCAGTAAATTTCATTTGTCAAGGGTGATGAGGGGTGCATTCATTATGTTAGCTATGAACTGGGTGGGGCGGGGCTTCCCAAACCCACGGAACCCAGTAGTGCCAAGGGAAGCATGCCCCGGCGTGCACTTCTGGCATGCCTAGCTGTGTCCCCTTCCGGAGGCTGAGCTGGGTTGGCAGAGGGCTCTGCACCTGGGCCGCTGTCCACCAGTGACTAGTAGGCTCTGCCTGAGCTGGGCAGCCAGCCGTTCCTGCCACCAGGTGGCTGGTGCTTAACTCATCGTGACTTGCACTTTGCTACTGCCTGCCCAGCAGGCTGGCTTTGCCTGGAAGCCCTGGCCATGATCCTTCCAGCCATCTGCTGTGCTTTCTGCACCACTGGGTTGCACAGTGTCCTTACTCATGGTGGGAACCATGACCTGAAGCCATGGCCTCCTAAAAGTGGGAAAGTCCTGGGGATGAGGTGAGGACTGGGGACCTCTGCAGCATCCTTGGAGGAGCATCCTAGCTTGTGTCCCTATCCACCCAGCCCTAGGGGGTGTAAGCTCAGGCGTCTCTAACCCACAGCACCAACCAGGCAGCAGCTTCAAGATGAAGAGGCCTGAGGATCTCTCCCTGGATTTCCCCACGTGCAGCTGGTGGAAGATGGCCAGGCTGCTAGTCCTGCCAGCCCTCTGTGGAGACATTCTGTGACCAGCATGTTCAGCCCTCTGTAGGCTCGGGTTCTACATCCAAATGGAGAAAATACTCTTTAAAAAAAACTGAGTCTGAGCTGTGACATAGCTCACTGGTTAGGCTTGCCTAGCAAGTGCAAGACCCTGGGTTTGATTCCTCAGCACCACATAAGCCAGGTGTGGTGGTGTATGCCTGTAATCTCAGCACTTGGGAGGCCAAAGCAGGAAGATTGCTGTGAGTTCAAGGCCAGCCTGGGCTACATAGTGAACTCAGGAGCAGTCTGGGCTACAGAGACCTTGCCCCTAACCCCCCCAAAATGGATCTGTAGTGAACATGTACAGATTTTGTTGTTGTTGTTCCCCAAACAGTCGTTGTAGTATGACAGCTGTTGACATGGCCTTTGCACATTATCAGGTATTCTAAGCAATCCAGAGGTGACTTAAAGGGTATAGGAGGCTGTATGGAGGTTTTATGCAAATGCTTTTGGTGCCCTCAGGAGGTCCTCGGGCCAGTCACTAGAGGATGCCAGGGATGTCTCTTGTTAACTGAGTGATAAAAACCTCTGCAGTTCATCCTTGGGTATGAAAGAGTTGTTGGAGGAAGAGCTCAGCGATTAAACACTTGCCTAGCAAGCTCAAGTCCCTGGGTTGCTGAATAGGCAGGAAGGCCAAAGGAAAGCAGAAATAGAATTGATCCCTTCAAAGGAATCGTCCTGGGTGGGAGCGTACCTCAGTGACTAGAGTGCTTGTCTGGCAAGACAAGGCCCTGGATTTATATACAGAGTAGTGAGTGATTTACGGGCTACAGAATCACAACCCTGCCCCTGGGCTAGGCTGCTGGGCGTATAGAACACTGATTAAAAGAACAAAGGCAGGACCAAAAGCCAGAAGGGTCCCAGCAAAAGTGTGTGTGCTCTATTCTCATCCTGCCCTTCTGTGGAAACAGGGCTGGTCTCATCAAGCGCTGTCTAGGAGTTGGGGGGTGGGGGGTGGATGGCCTTGCTGAGCTGCACTCTGACAAGCAGCCTCAGCCCCTGGAGGGGCCACAGGACAGCTACACTGGGCCCCACTGCAAGATGGAGTTACTTTGGAACTGAATTAGATTAAATTTTAAATAATCCAAATTAGGGGCTGGGATATAATTCCAGGATGGAGCACATGCTCAGCCTATGTGAGTCCTTGGGTTCAATACTCAACAATATATAAAACAAACTTTTAGAATCATTGTAGAGGGCTGAAGAGATAGCTCAGCAGTAAAGCGCTTGCCTAGCAAGCTGTAAGGCCATGAGTTCGATTCCCCAGCACCACATAAAGCTGGGCTTAGTGGCACACACCTGTACTTTCAGCACTTGGGAGGCTGAGGTGGAGGATTGCCTGAGTTTGAGGCCACTGGGCCACATAGTGAGTTCAGGACCAGCCTGGACTACAGAGCGAGATTCTGTCTCAAAAAAAAAAAAAAAAATCAGAATCACTTTAGGTATATTAGAAAAGTTCCAAAGACAGGAGGCTCCCTAGATGACCCAGCACTGTATCCGGGATCTCATTTACATTTAGCTGCTGGGTCTTTTTAGGGTTCACTCCGCTCTGACCTTGCTGTTGACAACCTTGGCAATTTTGAGGCATGCTGGCCAGGTGTTGCGTGCTGGCCAGGTGTTGCGTGCTGGCCAGGTGTTGCGTAGAATTTCTCCCACTTCATATGTCTGATGCTTCCCCCAGGTTGGACTGGGAGGAACACACAGGAGACAGTGCCCTTCTCTCCCTGTCACGTTAGGGACACCTATGAGCAATGTGAGTGCCACTGGTGATGTGGACCATGAATCCTGGATGAGGTTGTCATTTTCTTCACTTTGAAGTCATTCTCCCACCTCCCCATCCATGCTGTCCTGTCCGGGAGGATGTCACTGTGCAGCCCACCCTCAAGGAGTGGGGAATGACTTTGGCATGGCTTACTAAAGTCACTGGGCTGGGGCTGTCACTCAGTAGTACTGTACTTGCTTCGCATGTACAAGGCCCTGAGTTCCATCATCAGTGTTGCAAAAGTAAAATAAGTATATAAAAATTATGACTTCAGAAATTAAAAAAGTGTTATAGAGATGTAATTTAAAAGCCATTCAATTTATTTACCTGTTTAACATTTTTAAAAAATATTTTGGTATGTGTGCAGTCCCTACCACAGTCTATTACATAAATGTTTTGTTTCCCTAAAAACACTCCATGACCTAGGCAGGCATGCCCTATTCCTCGCTCCAGTGCTCCCAGGGCCTGGGAACCTACTCATCTATTTTCTGTCTCAGTGAGTTTGCCTTTTCTGAATATTTTATATGAATGAAACTGAAGTAGGAGATGAGTAAAGACAAGTTAACCTCAGGATGCTGTTGCAGCAACAGGCGAGGGACTAGACAGGGCAAGGATGCCTATGATAAGCACATCAGAGAGCCAACAGATGAAGGTCACCCTCCTGCCTGCAAACACCCCAGGAATGCTCACACCAAGAGCACCTAGCTTTGGCCAAGATCCACCCTCATTTATACTGTGGCTCTGGCCCATCTGTCCCACGGCTGCAGATGCCACAATGCTTCCTCTGAAGACCCGATGTGGGCAAAAACTGCCCTGGGCTGAGTCAAGTATGCCCTTGGGCCTCAGCTTCCCTCTGTCTCCAACTGTGGATCCTCCCATAACCCCAGAACTGTGAGAGACCCCCTACCATGAGCAGGGCAGTGACTCTTCCTCACTAGCCCACTCTCACTCTGTGGAGTAAACTTGCCCCTTAGTAAACCTTAGCCTTTCTAACTACTTCGTGTCCTGGTCAAGAGCTTGACCGTGGTAACCAAACTACACAGTGTGTGAGTTTGGGTGTCTGGCTTCCTTCCCATGGGTCATGTTGTCAAAATTCATTCATGCCGGAGCATATATCCTGCCCTCTCTTGTATGGCTGAGCTCACCAGGGCAGGATGTGCCACATTGCATTTGTCCACACATCAGCTCATGGACGTTTGGGTGGTTTCCACTGTAGGACTATTTACAAATAGA
Source organism: Ctenodactylus gundi (assembly GCA_004027205.1). NCBI lineage: Eukaryota > Metazoa > Chordata > Mammalia > Rodentia > Ctenodactylidae > Ctenodactylus > Ctenodactylus gundi. The sequence continues at coordinate 59,037 of PVKB01004026.1, forward strand.
GCTGCTGTGATCATTCAGGCGCAGGTTCTCTGTGGACATACGGCCTCACTTCTCTCTTACGTAAGAGATTAGCAATGGGACTGGTGGGCCAGATAGTGACTCCCTACAACTCTGCAAGGGGCTGCCACGGTTTCCAGACACTGTGCCGCTTCACGTTCCCCACAGTGACACAAGAGGCTCCTGACTTCTCTACACTCTGGCTAATAATACTGCTGCAGTTTTCTTTTTGTTTTTCCTATGACTATGGTCCCTGTTTTCTACCACCAGGGGAAGACAGACTATCAGAAGAAATCTTGGTGGGCAGCAGATGGGAGCTACCAACCTGCATCCATTTCCAACACCATTGGACCCTAATCCACGGTGAGGGTGGGGGCCATGGGGCTGCCCAGGCAGCAACCAGCTCAGCCATGGCCCTGTCAATGCTGGCCTCTGGTTCTGCAAATAAGCACAAGTAAGTTTCCATTTATTCGGGGCTCCTGCCAGCCTGTGCCTGTCAGCATTCCATGTGGGCTGGCGGTCAGGACTTCCCAAATGTTCCCATCACATACTCACGGGCAACCTCCATCTGCTCACCAGAAGCACTGTGCTTGGGTTTTCCTACTGGCAGTTGTAAGATTTGGAGGATGCCTCAGAATCTCCTCATAGGCTTCATCTATTTATTCTAAAGTCAAGGGTTTTTCCAAGCTTACCTTCAAGCCATCCTAAATGGGAAACAAATCCATCAGGGCTGGGGATGTACCTCAGTGACAGAGCGCTTGTTCATGCAAAGCGCTGGTTTCCATCCTAACACTGAATGCACAAAGAAGGAGGAAGAGAAGGAGAAAGAAAGGAAGGGGAGAAAGAAGAAAGGAAGGCCAACACACAGAAGGAGGAGGGATCTTGCCGCCACATTTTCTATGACAGAAAAGATTTAACTTATAAATTCAAAGTATGATTTCCACTGTATCTACACACATCACTCCTGTACCATCTTCAAGTCAAGAAATCACTAAGTGGAGCCCTTAGACGTTGGAGACTATCCGTGCAGCCTCAGCTTGGCTGGTCACCTCCTTCTAAGAAATGACTCTCCTGCTGGTGTTCTGAGCCCCACATCAGCCTCGGCTCAGGTCGCTTCGTTTGGTCTGTGCCCCAAAGGGTCTGCCAGTCCCCAGCCTCCAATGTCTCTCTTGCCCACCTTCCCCAAAAGGGGAGACAATGCCATAGACTCATGATCTGACTTTTCCCCATTTATCTTTGAAAGAAAGTGACTTTCCTCTCCCAGGAGCTATTCTAATCTAAGCATTCCTAATAAGAGCAAATTGCCTTCCCAGTCACTCAGCACTCGTTCCCTAGCTGTAGATGAACTTGCTGAAAATCATATTGCTAACTGATGGGTAATTTCTCTCAGCCTTAGACCCTGTCCAGGCCTACGTGTAGAATAATTTGGCACATTAGGCTGCTTCCCTTAGCTACTGATGTCTTCCCACAATGTGCTAAAGATATGGTGCTGAACAAAAGGTGAAACCACAGCCTTTGTAGAAATTCCGGTCAGTGAAGGGACAAGGAGAGAAGAAAGCAATCAAAGTAGTTGCACCAATAAATATTTGATTGTAAATTCTGTCGGATTCCTGGAAGTGAGGGAGGTAAAACTGCGGGTGGGGTAGAGATGCAAATCTAAGGAGTAGGTAAGAGTTTCTGTTACACCACAATGTACACAGAGTTAGGGCTCAAGCCAGCCTTCTCCATGCTAGGCAAGGCTGAGCCAGCCTTGTGCCATCACTTGTGCCAGAGCAAGGGCTTTGTTTGCAGCACTGTCACTCCGGACACGTGATGCACAGCACCATGATGTCACTATGGCTAGGTGTCACTGGCTGGTAGGGACTATGTAACCCCATTGTCATCTTACAGGATCACCAGTTCAGTTGTAGTCGTCCTTGTGCAGTGCGCTACTGCAGACCAGTAGCTATGTCAGCAGGGCACATGCTCAGGAGGGAAAGAGAAAGAAGGGGGCAGGGTGGTGTTGACATGACATGTGAGCAGAGCCGTGTAAGTGAGTGGCATATGGCCACAGGACGTGGAGGGAATGAGGACGGGAAGAACACCTTCTTGACTTGTAAGCATGAGGGGACCTGTGTCTACTTTCATGTTTGTGAGTAGCCTCTCGATGGGTACAGGTGGCAGAAAGTGCCCCACAGAAAGAAACCTGTCGGCAGAGAGGTGACCAACTACAGTGTCCCACGCCCATGTCACAGCACTGTGTGCAGAGCAGAAGCTGGGAACACCCATTAGGCTGCAGAGGAAGCAGCTTCTGGGAGCCCCTCCTTCCCAGGTGAGCACCCAGGTAGTGAGGGAGCTCACGGATCCACATATGCATGGGGGCCGGTATAGAAACCCACAGCCTGCATGTTGGGATCTCTGTCTCAGTGGGGCCCTGGCACCTATGCACATGCCAGGCACAGAAGAGGATGTGAACTTGGGGGTACATTTTGGGGGCACTGTGTACATACGTCCACAGTTCATGACTTACCCACTGTAAGCCTTGCATGAGAGAGACCGGTGGTTGGCAGACACACTTGGAAAATCTGGAAGCAGCCCACACCAGCTGAACCAGTAAGAGGCCCCATGCCCATGGCAAACGCTCCTTTGGGAGGTTGGATATGAGCCCCACCCATGCCTTCACAGACCCAGCTTGCAGTTCAGAATAAAACAAAAACAGACAACCCAAGACTTAATCCTCAAAACCCCGGCTGCAGGAAGCCAAGATCTGGATTATGCTACACCCATATTTGCATATTGTTTATTCTCTGTCACGCAAACTTCCTGGGAAGGGGCTCCAAGACAAGTGGGCGGGAGCAAAGGTCCTTAAATACGGCCCCTCTTGGCCCCAGCTCATTCCAGGAGCCCTGTCCACTGGGAGAGGCTGTGTCAAAGGTAATTGTCTTCCGCCAGGTTCTTTTCCTTTCCCCTAGGTGGAAACGCCTAGGCAGGTTCTGACCCCTAAGGTCATAATCCTCCACACATCCCTGAGGGGAGCTGATCCCAACCCCAGGCACCAGCCCCAGGGCAGCCTGCTGGTTCAATGCGCTGAGGATCTGAGGAGGACCTCTGGTGACAGTCACCCAGCCCCAGGGAGTGTAGGTCCCAGGGATTCCTGGAGCAGGGGCACTCAAGCCAGGCCTTGCTATACCCTCAGGCCCTTTGCTGTCCCAGAAGGTAGTGGGAATGAGTAGGTAAGGGGAGGCACAGCAGATAGATGGATGTGGGTTCAAGCCCTGGCTTCGACCCTTACAACAGGGGGTGCGAACGCAGAGCATTAAATGATTTTTTAGCCCCACCTTCCTCATATGTGAAACAGATGTATAACTGTTCCTTCCTCCTGGGATTTACTACAGAACTTCTGTGCTAACTGAAGTGGAGGATGAGGGGGAGCCAAGGGTGGGGCATGCCTGGGGGCAAAGTGAAATTCAGCCCAGGTGAGGGGAGCAGGGCGCAGGGATCAGGAGGTAAGTATAGCCCACAAGGCAGCGGCTCTGAGAGAGGACAGGACAGCTGGCATGTTTCACAGCTGCCCCCATCTGGGAGCCAGGCACAACGGCCAGCACTTTGGGTTGATGTTAGCCTTTCAGTAGCTGCATGACACAGCGCTGTAGTCAACCTTGGCTTAAAGAGGAGGCACAAGGACCACCCCTCCCAGAGACTGCGTGATTCTGAGTGATGACACTGGGGCATGAGCTCAGCCCTGTCTTACTCACACAGGCTCTTGCCTTGGGCCACCCTCATTGATGGCCCTGGTTTGACCATACAAGCTCAAGAGGGATGCAGGCCCTTCCTGCAGGACTGCATATCTGAGGTCATGGTCAACAGTCGATGCCTGGCCTACAGGGTGGCAAGGCCAAGGTCCCAGTGAGAGGCTCCTGCAGACCACAAGGAGAGGACCAAGGCACACCCAGCCTTGAGGCACTGGATGCCAGGAGGGTCCCTCCTCCATGTGCTGGCAGGCAGTGCCCCATGGGGAAGGGAAGTGGTAGAAGGAACTAGAATCCAAAACTGCAGAAGGATCAATCATAATATCCTTATAGGAGTCCACTTTTTATTTTTGAGAAATGAAATTAGCCTTTTTTTTCTCATAGAAATCAAGCCTCTGATTTCTTTTTTTACTATTTTAGTATACACATTTGTTATCTGAAGTTCTTGGACATCAGATCTTTCCGTTCTTTGCAGCTCCTGTTTTATAGTATCCCACTCCCCTTTTCAAAACATTTGTCCGCTTTTAGTGGGTAAAATTTTTTGTGTGACACTTGACTGTGACTGAGATTGTAGGAATATTCATTTGTGGATTTTGAACGTGTCAAGATGAAATTAGCCTTTTTTGTTGATGTTAGAAGTTATTACACATTGTGGCATTGGTGAATTATCTCGCAAAGGAGAATAAGAAATTAGTGATCATAGCTACCTCTGCGGAGCATGATCTGACCACTGGTGGGGAAGTGAAGAGGGTGGCATTTTCCTCTGTACCCTCTTTTGTCTCTGAAATTATTTTTACCATGCGTATGAGTTGCTTACTAAAAGACATGGCAGATTTACAAAGTAGGAGCTTACTGCAAAAAGGCAGACATCACAGAAGATGCAAACAAAGATGATTAATGATTCTAATTCTACCCCCATCAATTACTTCTCCATGTTGGGGCTACCTTTCTGGTCTTTTCTTACATGTTGAAGTATAGATAGGCATGTGCACGCATGCGCACACACACACACACACACACATACACAATGCAGGTACCTAGTACTCCTGTTCCTTTCTGGTTTTGTTGTGCGGGGGATCAGGCACAGGGCCTTCACTTTGAGCTACACCCCCAGCAGTTGCTAAGTTGTCCAGGCTGGGTTCAAACTCGTGATCTTTCTGCCTCAGCTTCCCCAGGTACTGGTCTTACAGTCCTGGGCCCCTGGGCCTGGCCCTCCTGTTGTTCCGTAAACTGTTCCTAATCCCTAGAGCCCATAGACCCGGGCGCAGGCAGAGCTCACAAGCTGGCTGAGTATCTGGCGCCAAGTCACGCCTGAGGACTTCAGAGTGCGCGGTCCGGGGCTGGGCGCATGCTCACTGCAACTGCGTCCTGCTGAGGGACCCTTACGGTTCCCCAGGTGTGCTATGCGCTGGCAGGGACGATCTTCTCACTCAGGAATGTTTAGAAACATTAGAACTACCAGAAACTGGATGCGTCCTTCGTGGGTCATAGACAAATACCTTGGGAAGGCCTTTGCTAGATTCTTGCTAGCTGTCCCTAGAAGTGCCACCCTGATTTGCCAGTATAGTCTCGTGTGGCAGAGGAGTAACATAGAAGCCTTAAGCCCACCGAGGCCTTCGCTGGGATCGCCTGGGTTTCACAGCTGTAGCGTACCCAGGTTTAAGAACTAAGCCTGGCTCGCCTCTGCCAAGTCACCAGTGCCTTCGACGACAGTGGCTTAGTCAAAGGTTTTGCAAATTTTTTGACCCTTCTGTGACCCTCTTGGGGTGTCGGGTAATGCTGGTTTTCATAGGATATAATCTGGAAAGTGGGTGGGACATTCGCCCTGGAGTCTGTCACCGTGTACTGCCAAGAACCCGTGCCGAGCAGCTGTGCTCAGGATCAGTGTCGCTGATCCTCACCACACCTGATCGGTGCTGGCATGTACAAGGCAGCAGCAGAACGGGCCCGCGTCTAAGGTAAAACAGGACTTCCCGTGAAACAGCCATTTTCCCTGGCCCCGGAGGGGCGCTATCTCTCCCTGTAAAATTACTCTTCTGGGCACAGTGAGGGCGAGCTGGCGACAAGGCGGTAGGCAGGCCGCAGCCTCGGGCCATGGACGTGGCGGTCCTTCCCGTCCCGGCGCAAAGGGCTCTCTGCCCCCAGGTACCATGAGCAAGATCAGCGACGTGGTGCAGCGCGCCCGGGCGGCCTTCAGCGCGGGCCAGACGCGCCCGCTGCAGTTCCGGGTCCAGCAGCTGGAGGCGCTGCGGCGCATGATCAAGGAGCGGGAGCAGGACATCGCCGGGGCGCTGGCCGCAGACCTGCACAAGGTACTCGGCCCCGAGCGGGGCCGTGGGGTAGGGGGTCAGTGGCCGCCGTGTGGGCGGGCCGGGCAGGGACGCGACCCGAGCGAGCGCAGTCGCGGCTTAGAGCATCTGCTGGGCCCTCTGGACTCTGCCTCCAGCACGTTCCAGGCGGCCCCGCTGGGCCCCCAAGCACTCTGAGCCTGTCATTACCCTGTGATAGAAAAGAAAGAGCGGGGCTGGGGGAATAGCTCAGCGGTTTTGCCTAGCAAATGCTAGGTACCCCAGTTCGATTCCCCTGCACCCCCAGAGTCGGGCCTGGTGGAGCGCGCCTGTAATGCTAGCACTTGGGAAGCTGAGGCAGGAGGATTGCTGGAGTTCGAGTCTAGCCTGGACTACACAGTAAGCTCAGAACTACCTGGACTGCAGAGTGAGACACTGGCTCAAAAAATAAATAAATAAATAAATAAATAAGGCTAAGAGGCTCGGAGAGACGTAGAAGTCACTTGGGGTGACCCAGTCTGTCACCTGCAGAGATGGGGTGCACGCCGAGGGATTTCTCTAGCAGATCCCTCTGACGTGCAGGGTGCTCCTTCTCTTGACCTGGCTTCCTTATCCAGTTGCATCTTGAGGCCGCCATGTCAGCCTCTCCCAGCCTTACTCAGAAATCTGCTGCCTCCCCTCATTCGTCCGTCCTCTGTGCTAGGAAACAGCACAGCGGTCCTCACTGTCCCTGTCACCACCCTGAGAGAATCATAGGCCTCCTGCAAATTCGCAACCTTCTGCCTTGCTACCCAGAAACCACCTACCTGAACCTGCTTCTGCCTTCCCTCTGGCCTCTGAAGAGAAGAGACAAGGTGTCTCGTGGGTTCGGAGCTATGGGGCATCCCTGATACATCAGGGTTCACCCATCAACTATCCCTCCACTCCCATGGTATTTTCCTCCAAAATTCACTCACTTCTCATCTTAGAGTAAGGAGAAAACTCGCTCTCTTGCCGTCGCAGCTGAAGTTCATGAAAGGACACGTATTTGCTGCCTGCCTGTCTTCTCTCCCACCTGCCTGCTCAGCAGCCCACCCCGCCCGCTCTCTCCCCTGCCTCTCTCAGGCCAGCCAAGGGCTGCGTTCAGAGCTCAGGTCTCCTGTTACAGCCATGGGCCTCCCCAGACACTGCACTCGGTTCCCTCCACTACCTAAGGACCCTCACACCCATCCCTCTCCTGCCTCACCCGGGTCTGGCTTCTCCACTCACTAGCTCTCCTCCCCGGGGACTCCCTAGGTCCCTCCTAGAGACACATCCCGACCTGCTGGGGCTCCAGCCTGGCAGACAGTGGCTCTTACAGACCCAGAACCCTGGTAGCTGATGCTCAGCTCTGCTTCCCTGTGTGCCTTCTCTGGCCAGGCTGGCAGCCATGGCGAATGGCCCCACCAGCTTAGCCACCTAGTGCGGGAGGCTGCTGTGCTCGTGCACTGCTGGCCTTGGCAGCACCCAGTTCACGCAAAGCCCTGTCTCTAGAATGAATGGAACAGCTACTATCAGGAGGTGGAGTACGTCCTGGAGGAGATCGAGCACGCCATGAAGAAGCTCCCCGAGTGGGCTGCGGATGCGCCTGTGGAAAAGACGACCCAGACCCAGCAGGATGAGTGCTACATCCACTCGGAGCCCCTGGGGGTGGTCCTCATCATTGGCACCTGGAACTACCCATTCAATCTCGTCATCCAGCCCTTGGTGGGCGCCATTGCTGCAGGTATCCGGCCTCCATTCTGGGAGGATATGGGGTCAGGGATGGTCTGGTGGGACTGTCGCAGGAGTGCAGGGATCAAACTATTTAGCCAGACTTTCAGGCACCCCAACTACCCAGACACAGGTGTCCACACAGTAGGCCTCTTCCTGCCCTTAGTGGTTGGGACCCCTCTCAGCTGATAAGTACAAGGAGGGGGCAACACTGCCCCCGAAACTAGGCCCGAGCATCTTTCTCCACTTTCCCTTCCCCAGCGTCCCAGCAACTGCAAATGGGGAAGCAGTGCAGCGCTGGCCAGCATGCCCATGCGTGTCCCTGTGCGGCTGCTGTGGGCTGTGCCCAGGTGTACACTGTGTGTGCTCTGGTGGCATGTGCCTGTTTGCCAGCAGCTCTTCCCCAAGTCTTCTGGTCTCCACTGCATGATGGGGGAGAAGCCCTAGGCTTGGTCACTAGGGGAGCCGAGCCTTTGGGGAGACAGGCCAGATATGATTCTGAGTGTGTTTTCTGCAGGGAATGCAGTGGTTCTCAAGCCCTCAGAGCTGAGCGAGAACACGGCAAACCTGCTGGCCACCATCATCCCGCAGTACCTGGACAAGGTGAGGCATCCTCCCAGGCTCAGGGATAACTGTGTTGCAGGCCTGGTTTCTGAGGCTTAAAAACAGGTAAATTCTTGCAGCCAGGCTGCCTCGGGCTGCCAGGAGAGAGACCTTGTTGCCACCGGCCAGCTAGGTGGGGTGCTGAGCCTGCTTCCAGGCTGCAGGCTCCACTGTGGTCTGCCTGTGCATGCAGAGGTGAGGAGGGGCCCTGTTTCTGCTGAGGCTCTGCTCTCTCCTTGCATGAAAGGATCTGTACCCAGTGATCAACGGGGGCGTCCCTGAGACCACGGAGGTGCTCACGGAGCGATTTGACCACATCTTGTACACGGGCAGCACAGCTGTGGGAAAGATTGTCATGACGGCTGCTGCCAAGCACCTGACTCCTGTAATGCTGGAGCTGGGAGGAAAGAGCCCCTGCTACGTGGACAAGGACTGCGACCTGGACGTGGCCTGTCGGTGAGAAGGCTGAGCCTGGCAGGGCCGCAGTGGGCACTGCAGTGTTGCTCTGACAAGCACAGTCTCTGGACCCACAGAGCCTGCAGTCCTCCTCAGAAGCCCTAGGAGTGGTGGAAATGAGGGGGAACCCCATTCACAGAAAAGGTGGGAGGAGTCTGGGAAGGCTTCCTGGAGGGGGAAAGCCCCAGGTGGAGTTCTAGCTGCTGCAGGGTGCTCCAAGCAGAGGCTGCAGGAGCAATAAGCAAGGGGCCGTCAGCACACGAAGGACCTCCCAGAATCCAGCCCTCTGCTGGGGCAGGGTTTATCCATAGTCTGTACGGCACGACCAGGGAGAATGGCCACTGCCACTCAGGGTCTGAAATAGGACTTATGTCTGGGCCTCCTGACCCTAGCCAGGGCTCTGGCCACCTCTGTACTCCACCAGTATTGTCCTTTAAGCTAGGGGGATACAAGTACTGGGGTTCTGCAAGTATAATCAGAAGGCATAGAGCCCACCCAACCCAGCATCCTCTAGAAATTCCCTGCCTGTCACCTGTAAGGTTAGGACATGCTGCCTCCCCAAGAGCCTTGTGGGCAGGTTTGCTCAGTTGCACGTCTGGAAGCACCAGCAGCAGCTCACAACCTGCAGTCCCCCGGCCAGGAGTCTCCTCCAGAGCCAGCCTGCCATGCCCTGGCCCTGGCACGGGATGGGTGCATGTCCCTGGGGAGCTCTTCCGTCTTTGGTATATGGTTCATTCAAGGATTTTCACAGACGCATTGCCTGGGGGAAATTTATGAACAGTGGCCAGACCTGTGTGGCCCCTGACTACATCCTCTGTGACCCTGCGATCCAGAACCATATTGTGGAGAAACTCAAAAAGTCACTGAAAGTGAGTATGGGCGCCCGGGCTTCAAAGGCAAAGCTGTAAATAAAGCACAGGGTGGGTGTGACGCTACAACTGACACCAGGACTTTGGCAAGATATGGAAAGATGTTTTCTTCTGCCTGTAAAAGGGATACACATGCCCTGAAGATAGTTCAGGGGAGATTTAAAAGTGCATGAAGCAAAAAGCTCCCTCCAGAATTGTACCACGCGAAGACAGTGCCTCCTGATGTGTGTCTGGGAAACCTGGCCATGACAAGGGTCCACCACTTTCCCTGAAACCCTTGTCTCTTTTCAGGAATTCTACGGGGACGATGCCAAGAAGTCCCGAGACTATGGGAGGATCATCAATGCCCGGCACTTCCAGAGAGTGATGGGCCTAATTGAGGGCCAGAAAGTGGCCTATGGGGGAACTGGAGATGCGCCCTCCCGTTATATAGGTACATGCCTGCCCTCAAGACCCCACCCACTAGCCATGGCTGCAGGGGTCCATGGCCAATTCTCAGCAAGTGAGCACAGATACTTAAAAGCAGGCATAATCCCTGCTTTAGGCATATGTCACATTTACCAGCGGGGTTGGAGTTGCTGGGTCCTCAGACAGCAGAGGCTGAAGGCAGCTTGTACAAAGCCCCTTCCAGCACCAGAGGCCCCTCTCACAGGCAGGCAGGACATTATCTCCCTCTATCTGTGCAGAGGCCACAAGAGCCCCAGGTGGGCCATGCTGTGCTTAGTCTGGGGTCACCAGATTGGGCCCATTCAGCCCCTGGTTTCTTGAGGAAACAGATGAGTTTCAGGAAGGACATAGGTCACTGGTAGGTCCAAAGCATGGTCCCCCAATTCAAGTTAATCCATCCTTGTTCCCAAGCCTGCCACATGGCACCTGGGACACACATGGGGGCCTGTAGGAAGAGGTCTCTGAGGTCTTGTCCCTTCCTTTCTCTGAGTCTGGGCAGTTTCCTATCCAGAAGCACGGGAGCAGGAACTTGACCCTGACACAGGGTGGGTGAGGTCACATCACTGGCTCACTGGGCTCACTTTCTCTCTCAGCCCCCACCATCCTCATGGATGTGGACCCCCAGTCCCCAGTGATGCAGGAGGAGATCTTTGGGCCAGTGATGCCCATCGTGTGCGTGCACAGCCTGGAGGAGGCCATTCAGTTTATCAACCAGCGCGAGAAGCCGCTGGCTCTCTATGTGTTCTCCAACAATGACAAGGTGAGGGCAGCACCCCCATGCAAACAAGATCCAAGGGGCCACAGACCTGGGTTCAAATCATAGCCTTCCCAGGAAAGTCACTCAGCCCTTCTGAGCCTTTCTGACCTCATCTCAAGGCCAGGACAGCAGTGAACCTTGAGAATTTTGAGTGAGGTGGCCATTGACACACTGCCTGGCACAGTCATGGAGCTGCAGGTCTTACTCTTCCCCCGTGCGGTGCTGCAGGGCATGTAGTAATTTGAGGAGGGCTGGAGACAGTGGTGGCCGCTGAGGATTTCAGGAGCCCTGGGCTGAGGCTCTGCCTCCATCAGTTTGGGCCTTCCGGCCCCAGGATATGTACAGATAGGTCAGGGAGCCTTCCAGGCCTCCCTGGGCAGGACTGTAGCCAGGGGATTGGCCGGTATGGCTCTAGCATATGCTTAGACAGGTCAGGGGGCTGTCCAGGGCCCCCACTCAGTGCAGCACTGCAGTCAGCAGCTTGGTCTCAATGCAGGTGATTAAGAAGATGATTGCAGAAACATCAAGTGGTGGAGTGACAGCCAATGACGTCATCGTCCACATTACCATACACTCTCTGCCCTATGGGGGTGTGGGTAAGTCTGGGGCTGAGCTCACTACCACCTGTGTCCCTCGAAGGGGCCTCTGGGACTGAAGAAACCCACTAAGAGATTCAGGAGGGCTTGGAGCAGCCCAGGGCCCAGACACCTTCTGATCTTCCCATCTAGGCCTTGGGCTTCTGCCTTGGAGTTCTTGGCCCCCTGGTCTAAGGGCTGAGGGGGACTAGAGGTCACCTGTTGTTCTGGCCTATTTCCCAGAGGTCCCATGCCAGGAGCATACAGCTCATGATGTCATTGAGATTAGACTTTCTGAGGACTCTGTTGTTCCCCAGAATAGATGCCCTGGAGGCCTCTCTAGAGATCGGCCACCTCCAGGATTCTCAGAAGAGGGACCCATAAGGTTATAGGTACAGCTTGGTATGGGTGGGGGCTCCTGGCCTTGAGCAGGCTCCTCCACAGGGCACAGTGGCATGGGGGCCTACCATGGCAAGAAGAGTTTTGAGACCTTCTCCCACCGCCGCTCCTGCCTGGTGAGGTCTCTGCGGAATGATGAAGCCCACAAGGCCAGATACCCGCCGAGCCCAGCCAAGGTGAGAGGTGGCAGGGGCTGCTGGGGAAAATGGGCTGCTTGGGACAAGGGAGGGCCTTGGGCCTCACTCCTCACCCTCTGCTTCCTCGCAGATGCCCCGGCACTGAGCAGGTTGCTCCCCCTGGCTTCCGCTGTGCCCCTGCTGGAGGGCAGGATGCCTTCACCCCTCCCACCCATTGGAGAACTGTTCCTGGCACCCCCAACCCCAGTCTCTCACCCCTCTACTCCCTCATGCATGCCCCTGACTTCCAGATGGACCTGGACCTCACTTCTCCTAGTCCCCAACCCATGCTAGACACAGACAGACCAATAAAGCTTTGAGTGAATAGTCACACACAGTGATGTGTCTTTTGTACTGTGCACTCACTGGCCCTGTTCAGCCTGATCCCATGACCCTCAAGGTTTAGTCATGCCCACAAATGCTGGAAACCTTCCCCATGGCCTCATTGACTGGCTCACTCAACTCACAGCAGGAGGCCATGGTATCGGAGATAGATCCTCTGTCAGCCGTTGGGGTATCAGCTCCATTCCTGGCGGGCCCAGCTGAAGCAAAGCCAGGAGGCCGAGCCTTGATAGCAACGTGGCCTCAAACCGGAGAATACACTTCTCAAATCAAGACCTGGCATCAGGGCAGGGATCTCTCCACAAAACAGCGGGATGGTCTCCAGGAAGCCCCTTGGCAATCAGAGTGGTACTTGTGGAATGGGAAGATGGAAGCCCAATCTATGCCAGGACCCCTGGTGCCCTGGCAGCTTTCTATTTGGCAGTGACAGGCACCCAGTTTCAGCCTTTGGGTCCTGAGGAGGCAGGCCACGCTCTACCAAGAAAGTCTGAAATGGGGACATGCTCCAACAGGCTGGATACAGCCAAAGCCAAGAATCAGTCCCATGTGGGCTGGGAAGGTGGGCCAGCCAAGTTGCCCAGCCAGGGTCTCTGCATAGACATTCTTGCCATTTTGGAAGCCAACTCCTTGCACTGGGCAGCCAGCTGTGCCTGAGATTTTGTGGTGATGGCACAGCAGCTGTGTGATGTCACTAGCAGCACCAGACCTTCCCTGCCTCTGCTGGGACTGCACCGTCCCCTGTGCTGTGCCAGGAGTGCTCCCAGCAAAGGCCCAGGACCCACGCAGGGTGCCCTGGTCATCGTGGACCCTCCGCTCTCCTACAGCACCACTCCCTGCTCTGTTCTCCTTCCTTTCAGGCACCTCACACCCTGTATGTAAAACTCCAAAATCCCCAAAGCAACCCAGAAAGCTTGGAAGCTGTGCTCTCACCAGTGCTTTCTACCCTCTAGCGAAGGGCAGGAAACAGCTGCTCTGCACCGTTTGAACGCAGTGATGTGGTTTCCCATGTGAGACCTATTGTACGAACACCCAGCACCCAAACCAGGATCTACTCATAACTCCCTACATCCCTGGCTATGGCCTTGCACGCTGCTCCCTCCCAGGGAGATGCATATGGGTCTGTCCTTGAATCGATGTGACACAGATGGAGACCACCATAGGGTCAGGACAAACTCCTGGGCCCTTAACCTGTTACTCTTTAAAAACTTGATTTGTGGGGGATTCTGGTCAAGATGGTGGCCATGTAACACAGCTGCACAATGTCTCCTCATCAACCCACTTAAGAAGTTGAGAATTTAGTTATAAAACGCCTGTTCAATGTAGCCGGGACAGGGAGGAGCACCCCAACAACTGAAAGGAGGCCAGAGGAAGGTTAGACATCCTGGAAGAACATTGAAAGCAGGGGGGGGGGGGGGGGGGGGGGGGGGAAACCAAGCAGCCTAGGAAGCCACCCTAGGCTGGCTGAAAATGGCTGGGAAATGCAGGCATCTGCAGATGGGGGCAAAACCACGTGGAGCCTGGACTATATGACCAAGCTAGGGAAGAAGGAGCACCCCAATAACTGACAGGAGGCTTTGGGAAGGTCAGAAATCCTGAAGACATATTGGAAGTGGAGAAAAACAGCAGCCAACTGGGTGCCGCCCTGAGCTGCCGGCATCCACGGACCACAGACAAAGAAGCCCGACAGCCAGAAACTCAGACTGAGGTAAGCCCAAATCTGGGAGAAGGGGGAATTGTCAGCAGCTGGCAGCCCCAGCATCTGAAAAATGAACCTGCAGGTAGTGCATACTACAAATGCAATGTGCGCTCCCCCTAGAAAAGGCCTCCTGGAGCCCAGATCAGAAGCAGTGGTCAGCAGCCATAACAGGCAAAGACGGGCAATGTCATACACAGCAGCCATTAAAAAAAAAAAAAGATCCAGAGGCAGAACTGACTAGAGTAAAAGAAAGCTCAGAAGAGTACACCAGTACACCAGGACTTTTGAGGTCACCCTTAAACAGTGTCTAGGAAGAAACTGGCACAAGAGGCAGTTGCAGAGAGAAGAGAGAAAGGCTGCTGACCTCCTGAACAGCTCAGTGTAGTGAGTGCACCTCCGAGGGTGGAGAGCCATGCCCTGGGGGAGGGAAGCCAGCACAGGTGGGAGAGCTTTGCTGAGGGAGCCCAGAGTGAGCAAGACACCTCAAAGGTCATTGGACTGTCAGGTCTCGCCTCACTCCTACTCCCAGCACAGAACTAAGAGGAATTGTGTCTCCCCACCACACACCATCATAGCCATTCAAAGAAACCTCTCCTCTAAGCCTCTAAAGTGAAGTTCCTCAACACCGGAAACATGGGAAGAGGACAGGGCAACAGGGCACCCACAGAGATGACTGAGACCCCAGAAACTAATGCCATGGGCCCTGAAATAGTGGAACTCATAAGGAAAGAAGTCAAAAAACAAATAAACAAGTCAAATAACCGGTTCAAACAAGATATTCTCAAAGAAATGCAAGCAATGATCAGCACAGGCTTAAAGAGGAACTTACTAATCAAATAGTGGTCCTAGTGGAGACAAAGCTCACTGAGCATATTGAAGCCACAAATAAAAAGTTGGCTGAGGTAAATAAGGAAATGTAAGATAGAAAGGAACATTTTAATAGAGAAGTGGAAAATCTAAAATGAAGTCTAGATGAAATGGAGAACATGAAAACTATATGTGACAGCAGGGGAAGACAACTAACATATTGTGAGGACAGAATTTCAGACCTTGCAGACAAGGCTGAGGAAACAAAAGATATAATTAGGCATGACCCCAAAGTTAGAAATGAGCAAAGTAGCTGGATACACTGGCAGATGGATGATTCAAAGGGAACCAATCTCAGAATTATGGGTGTGAAAGAAAGAGCAGAAGACAGCACTGAAGGTATAAAAAATTTACTCACTACAATAGTGCAAGAAAATTTCCCTAATCATGGAAAAGAAATTAACTTCCAGGTACAAGAAGCTTGTAGAACACCAAATAACCTTGACCAGCAATGAGACTTGCCAAGACATATCATAATCAAAACCTCAGAAATACAATATAAGAAGAGAATATTGAAAGCAACAAGAGAAAAACAGGCATTATTCTACCAAAGTAAATCCATTCAAATTACTGCAGATTTCTTAAGGCAAACTTTAAAGGCCAGGAGAGCGTGGCACAAGATCTTTCAAGGTTTAAAAGATAGCAAGTTTCAACCCAGGTTGTTATATCCAGCAAAATTATCCTTGAAAATTGAAGAAGTAAAAATTTTTCATGACTAAGAATCCCTTAAGAAATTTGTGGCCTCTAGCCCAGCGTTGCAGAAATTATGTGAAGGAATCTTTGAGAGAAGCAGAGAGACAAGTAGCACCAAAAAAACATGGAGGAAAGGAAACACCTAAAGAGAAAGTGTAACAAAAAATACGAATATTGGTATTTGAACCAGTTATTGGTATCCTTCTAAAACAATACAAACTGTCTCACAAAATCTGTGAATCTTCCCTCATAATTATTTTCACAGGGCTGTGATTGGAGGAAGGATTTAGGGAGGAGAGGCAGGGATACACTGCCATGACAAGTTCACCTCCAAATCTCTGTAGTTAACCCAGCAGAGATTGGCAGGGCTCTGCCCCCCAAATCAATCAGCCTCTGCCATCTCTGGGTAAAGCCGGGGTTCGCCTAAGCAGGAGAAAGAAGAACTAGGTGGGTAACTCACTCTACTCATACCCCATTGGCCAAAGTGAGTTTACAGGGGCTGGGGAATGGGGAGAAGAAACGTCTCCTCCACCTGGGCTGAAAAAGGCAACACATGAAAAAACAGGCAAGAAAAACAGCTTTCAGAAATGCACTGTTGGCCAGAGAGAAGAGTCCATGGCAGGTACGGGGGACCAGGTGAGGAGATGATGGGTGGAATGGCTGAGTCAGGGACCCCACATCACAGGCCCCTGCGTGCTGACCCTGACAGGCGGGGGGACTCCTACTGCTCCCCACCCTGCCATCTGCTTTGGATGCCGGCTTGGGGGCTGTCCAGGGCCCTCCACGCCACCAGCAGGCCTTCTCCACCCCTGGAGTCCTCAGGGTTCCCACTCACAACCATCTGTCAGGGTGATGCTGAAACCTTGGCTGCACCTCTGCCTCTGACGCCCTCTTGGCTCCACTTCTGTTGGGGCCAGCACTGCCTCCCAGGGACAACAAGTTGGCCTCTTCTTCGAGTCTCTTTCTTGTCCAGGATCTCTCTGAAGCCATCTCAGCCCACTGGGCCTGAACATCTCAACCACGGCAGAAGGGGCAGATGCTGTTTTGCCAAGCCAAATCAATTTCTCCTGCCTCTTCACTAACAGCGCTCAAGTTTGGGAATTTCTCTAAAAATGGTTATATGTAGGTTTCTGCATTTTAGATTCTATGTTTTGGAGAGCAGTTTGGGCATCAGTTTTTAAAAGTTCTTTATGTGATTCTAACCTGCTGCCAGGGTAAGCCAATAACTGAATGTGAGCCCCCCACCCCCCCACACCAGTGGTGAGTGCAGGATGAGCCCGTGACCAGCAGGGGGCGGAGAGGGGGGTTGCAGGGGAAGTCGACGGGGTTCTGAGAAAGGCTGTGTGGGGTGCAGGTTGACATGACTGCAGTCATCTTGGTCATAGCTGCTATTTTGCCCACCAGCTGATCCTGGTGCACATCCAGCACCCAATGGGAGAGTCACAGACATTCAGCTAGTCAGCCAAGCATGATGTACTGGCCACTTTTGTCCAGCCTGTTTCTCATATGGTGCTGGGCTTATTTGAGAATGTCCAGGTGCATTCTGGGTGGCCACAGTCTCTCCATGTCCAACTGGTGTATAGCTCTCTCTGCAGCTTGGGATGCAGGCATTCATTCACCTGTTATCACTGCCCCTGATAGTCCGCTTTCTTTAAGTCTCCCTCAAACTGCACTTCGGGCAGCCTGGATCTTTCTGCCTCTTTCCTTCTGTTTTGTGGCATCTTCTGGGTTCAGCGGTCAGTTCTTATACCAGGACTGGATCGCTCCTAAACAAGTTCCTTCTCCAACTCTTTTAGTCTATTCCAGTTGCTCCAACAAACTACTGCTCTCGTCCTTGTGCCCCTCTGTCCACTCATTGTCCTGGGGTCCTCCAAGCAAGGCTGGCTATTGCCTTGCCTGAGAGTTGATTCGTGCTCCCAGCAGCTCCTCCCTCCAAGGCTCCTCTCTCCGGTCCTGGAGGCACCAGCTCAGTTCTCCTGACTGATAGTGCCTGTGTCCACAGGCTCTTCTCTCTGGCTACCATCACCCTCAAGCTTTCCTGATCCTATGGGAAAGATGGAGAGGGTGTTTAAAGGTCAGGAGACCCTGTACTGCTTCTTACTTATATTAACTCTTTGATCTGTATCAGGCAGATGTGCATAAGAAAGAGAAACCCCTCTAGATATATATACAATAAAAGCAGCATTGACAAAGGGAATTAAGTCTTTTCAAAAATCACAGCAAAGACCGGCTCTAGAGTAATTTTCCAAAAATGTTCCTGAGATGCACCAGCTCTACCTGACAGAGTTCACCCCTGAACTGTGAAGTTCAAGAACTCACTGCCTAAGACTCAATGAAGGGATCAAGAAACTGGGCCTGGGAAGCTGGCATTACCGCCTAACTGCCTTAGACACCAGAAAAAGAGGTGACTTCACATAAGCTCCTTGGGGCAGAAAATCCTACATCTCCAAGCCTGTCCAACCAGAGGAGCCAAGACTCCCTCAAGTGCCTCTGAAGGGTAGAACTTATTCTAACCCACTGCCCTGGCTGCAAAGGCAGCCTGGGAAACACGGTACGGAACGTCTGACACCCAGAAGGCTGTGTGCAGGATGTGGGAGGGAATGCAGAGACCAGCTAGCGGGTCATAACCTGCACTGTCAGTGGAGGGACTGCTCGGCTTCTCTGGTCTTGGCGAGGTCTACAAATTGGTCCTAACACCCATGCTGACCTAGCGTCAGTGTGGGTATTAAAGGCAGCCATGCGGGTAGGAACCCCTCGGCAAGGGGCCGTCGCAAGTGCAAGCAGTCTCAGTCATCACTATTTGGCTCCTTCCTGAACTTAGACCCTCACTCTGAAATAGGCTGCAGGTGTCACTTGGCGGTGGGAAGCTTACAGAAAATTTAGAAAGAATGTCCCTGAGAGGTGGCCCACTGGGGGCTCAGAGACAAGCAAGACCTTCACACGAGCCAGAAGGTCCCCCTGGCAACTCAGCCATGCCAGGCAAAGCTAAGGCTCCAGCCAAGGAGGTTTCATAACTTGCATCTTTCCCTTTGTTTACAGGAAATTTTGAAAACACCCACTGGGCTTGGCCTAAGCTGATTAATTCCTTAGGGCAACAGAAATTGTCTGGGCAAGCAAGGCGGCTGCACGCAAAGCAGCTGCCAGGCCTGGAGCCAGCAGCACCACCAGCCACTGGCAGGCTCCAGGTCAGTCCATTTTCCCCTCTGAGACCCAGGTCTGGACTGCCTGGGGAAAGCTGGGTGCCCTCCCGTGCCCAGCCTCCACGCACTGTCACAACAGGCCTGAGCCCTCGGCCTCAGTTTCCTTGCCTGCTAATGAACTTCACTGAAGCCATCTACTCTGCCAGACCCTGATTCTGGGAAGCCTGGAATGACCTGGGAGTGCCTGTAGCCTTCCCCAGCTTCAGATAGTGCCCAGGCTCTTGGAGAAGCTGGAGGAGTGGGAGGCATTGTTGGGTGGAGGACAGGGACTTGGAGAGGTCACCTCCTCGCTGCTTTGGCAAGTTTCCCAATGCACAGGTGAAGAGAAAGCTCGCTGCCTTTGTTCCTCCCATGACAATGGTGTGGGGCAGGTGCCAAGCCTCCCGTGCCACTACCTGGCCCCTCCTGGGAATGCCGCCCAGCCTGGTCTCGGGGTGTTGCCTTCACAGAACATCTTCCCATTGAGCTTGGCCAGGCATGATCTCATAAGTCCTCATGTGACCTTCTGGGAATAATTTTTGTGCCTGTAATTGTTTGGCTTGAAAAAAGATAACTCTGTTTCCCAAAGCTCATATGCCTGCCTGATAGGAGATTACAGGGTTGTAAGTGGGGAGAAACTGTAATACACCTTTCCTCCCTTGGGCAGGCAGAGGGGTGAGAACTGGGAAGACCCCACCCTGCTGGCTGCCCTGCGGGATGACTGCGCATCCGACACTGAGTTTTTCAGGCTAGACAGATGGATTTGGGGTGGGTTTCTTAGTTTCTGCCCCTAAACCTGTCCACAGCATGATGCAGGTTGGAGAAACCACTGTGTAGCACAGGTGGTGCTACTACTCCTCTACCCCATGCCCAGGGCAGACATTACCAATCGATCACCACATAACTGCTCTACTAGACTGTTTGAGGCTCACATTATAGTGATACAGGGCAATGTGACCAACTGAGCAGAGCCTGCAGCCCAGAGAAAATCTATTTACTGGCTGCTGTGCTGGGCATTTGCCTCCTCCCCAACTCATGTTGAATTTCATTGCTGCTGTAACAGTGTCAACAGGGGAGGCTTTACAGGGGTGGTCAGGCCATGAAGGCTCTGCTCTGGTGAACAAATCAATGTCACTAGTGAAGCGGGTTCTCTCTCTTCATCTCACCGTTGGGACAACACAGTAAGCAAGGCTTTGCCAGACGCTGGCGCTCCTCCATCTTACACTTCCTGGTCTCCAGAACGGCTCATTATCCATTATTCAGTCTCAGCAGAAAATTCCTAAACCAAGAAGACAGATGATTAAGAAGAAAAGGAGAGACCTGGTCCATATGCCCAGATTGAGGCCCTTGTGTACTGGTAGGAAGGAGTGACGCTGGCCTAGGTGGAGTAAGAGGCCCTGTCTTCCTGTACTTCCTGTTCTGAGGCAGCAGGCCTAGGGCCTGCCCATCATTGCTGGCTCAGGCAGGGGGCTGTAAGCTCCCAGCTCAGGACTCCACCATAAGGCCTGGAGGCTGTAGGACCCCCCCCCCCCACCCCACCCAGTGCCTCGGTCTGCCATCTCACTGCCCCCCATATCACTTCCTGCTGCCCCTGCCAACCCCCCTACCTCCTGGTTTTTGGCTTCTTCTGGTTGGCTCCCTGGATGTCCTCACTCCCCCCTTCTCCATCCTTTGTGGGACCCCAACACAACTAATGGTCCGGGAGCTTTAAATCCAGCTCAGCCTGGGCATGGTGACACTATCCTGACTCTTTATAAGAGGGTAAGGTTACCCACCTTACCTACCAGGTCTAGGTCCTTCCTTAACTCTGCCCTCTGGGGACTGTGCCGCATGCTGGGAGATCTGGCTTGAGCAGCTAGCCTGGACATATATGCTGGTGGCAGGTGGACACAGAAAGGGCTGCCAGGATCCTCAGCTGTAACCTGCCTGGCCACCCACCCTGTGCCTGCCCCTCTGAAGTGAGGCTATGGGCTTTTTTTTAAGCCCTCCCCCCCAAAGCCCTTGGGCAGTTGCAGGGCCTCCACCAGGGGCCAAGGGCTTAAGGGGGCATCTGCCACAAGTATGGCAAGGTCAAAGAGATCTCCTCTCCCACCACCCGGTGGGCTGGCTCACAGGAGGGTCCAGATTCACATTCTATATATTTTCTCAAACTGTGGAATGGGTCTCTTTCGTGTAGATCTCTGGTCATCTCTCTGGGAGGCTGAGGCAGGAGGATCACAAGTTCAAGCACAGCCTGGGCAATTGAGTGAGAGCAAGACACTGTCTCAAATAAACGATATAAAGGCTGTGGGAATGCAGATTGGACTGAAGGCCCTGGGTGCAATCCCCACTATCTAAATAAATAGTTTTGTGAAGAATGTGGGCATTTTGATTGGTATTGCATTGAATCTGTATAGTAGCTTTGGGAGTATGGCCATTTTGACAATATTAGTTCTTCCTATCCAGAATCATAGGATGTCTTTCTATTTTTCTGAAGTTCTCATCAATCTCTTCAGGTCTTTGTAGTTTTCTCTGGTATAACCATTATGGAAAGCAGTCTGGAGACTCCAGAGAAAGCTGAGAATAGAAATTCCATGTGATCTTTTGGGCGTGTTCTCAAAAGAAATAAATTCAACATACCAAGAAGACACATGCATACCCATGTTTGTAGCAGCACAATTCATAATAGCCAAATCCTGTAAACAACCTACCTGCCCATCCACAGAGAAATGGTTAAAGAAAATGTGGTACCTATACACAGTGGAAAACTATGCAGCCATAAGGAAAGAAAGATAGGAAGTTTGGGGATGAAATAGAGCCACCTTGAGTCAACAATGCTCAGTGAAATGGACTAAACACAAAAGACTCACTATAGACAGGTATCCCTGTTATGAGATCCACAAAAATAATGGCATAAAAAGGCCCCAACATGACTGACAGGGTAGAAGGAGGGGCAAAGGTCACCTAGAAAAGGGGCAAGCTTCTGAAAAAGGGGTGAGCATAGACGCTCATTGATTCTCCAAATCCCATGTCTCTAATGTGTCACAGAATTTGGAATTCATGTATATATATAAACTAATAAAAAATAAATCTTTTACTTACATTACGGCTCACCTTAGGCCTTGCCCGTTATGTTAGTCAGTTTTCCAGCAATGGCACAAAATACCCCAGATCATCAACTTGCATGGAAGAAAGGTTTGCTTTGGTTCACAGTTTCAGAGGTTTTGGTGCATGGTGTTTGCCCCTCTTGCCTTTGGGCCCAGGTGGGAAGCACGGCATGGCTAGGAGCTCACAGTGGAGCAAAAATACTCACATAAAAGCAGATGGGAAACAGAGGGGGGGGGGGGGGACAAGGCTAGGATCCCACAATCCTCTTCAGGGGAACACCCAGTCACCTCTTTGTCCCACTAGACCCCATTTCTTAACAGTTCCACTATCTTCTAGTAGCTCCATGAGCTGGTGACCAAGCCTTTAACACGTGAGTCTTGGGGGGGGAGGACACTTCAGATCCAAATTATAGCTATATGGGTTTCAACAAGCCCAGTGACACACATCCCGGCTCCAGTACCCTGCAGAGCAGTTTTATTGCGAAGCAAAATCCTCTGCTCCCCACCTGTTCCTCCTTCCCCACTCATCGGCCCCTGGCCACCACTGAGCTCTTCACGGTCTCCAGTGTTGCTTTTTCCAGAGGGACGGAAGCGGTCTTTCCCACTGGCATCGTCTACTTAGTGCTTTGCACCTAGGTTTCCTCCACGTCTCTTCGTGGCTCGATAGCTGGCCTCTTTCCGTCACTGAGTTACATTCATTTCTGGCTCTTGTCCACCTTTCTCCAGAGGGAAACGTCCCACTGTCTTCTGGGCTTTGGAACCCCAGCACTTGGCAGGTAAGGAATGAGGGGCTCTGTGTCACTGTTGAGAGCTTTGCCAGATGACTTTCCCTCTCACCCACAGGCCTCCCAGTGTTTGATGTCAGGTCAGGGCCTGAGCCCAGGAATTTCTGGGGTCTGGGGCCTGGGCCTGGATGGTGCCAGCGAGGCCATGTGGGGTAAGAAGAGAGGAACGCAGGAAGGGGGGACGGATGGAAGGAGGCAGGGGTGAGGGAGAGGCAGGACAAAGGGATGCAGCTGCCAAATTTAAGAGGTGGCAAAGAGAGACCCCCAAAAGGGATTTACCCTGCTGGTCACCACTCTGCAGAAGATGCAGCTTAACCCCCTCCCCAGCGGTCTTTGCCCTGAGGTACAGGTGGGGCCAAGCCACCAGCAGGTGAGGCCCTGCCCGCTTCAGTGGACACCCCCATGTTCTGCAGTCAGGGCCAGAGAGGAGGGGCCGTGGGGAAGGATTTTGGCCCCGTGGCAAAGGCTTCGGGCCTGGTAAGGTACAACAGAATGATAAAAGCTTAGCAGAGTCCCCAGCCCCACAATGTTCCAAGCCACCACATCAGTTTCACCTGAGGACCAGCTACCAGACCCCGCCATAAGCCCACACCAACAAAGCTCTCAAATGAGGGAACTCGGCAAATGCCCCCGAGGCACAGACCTCACTGGGGTGCCTCCCTACAGGATCCCATTGGGGACAGACCACCTTTCTACCAACAAAGCAGCACCAGGCTTCTAAAAGATTTCTTACCCTGTACGCTCCCTCCCCGGCCCATCCCTGCCTCTGACCATTCCTAGGGCTTTGTAGCTCAGGGTCTTTTCTTCCCAGGAAGGTGCTAGAAGGTCCAAGTCTCCTTGCCACCGGGTTGCAGGGTCTCTATCCACTTGGCTTCATCATCTCCCCTCCCACTAACACAGCACCATGCAATCCCAGGCCTCCTCCCACGTAGAAGTAGAGGACACTCTGCCTTCTCCTATTAAATCCCATGAGCCCAGTGACTCCTGCTGTCTGCAGGAAGGGAAGAGGGGTGCGGCCACCTCACAGGCTGGGACTCCACAAGTGAGCAGTGTCCCTGACTTCCTGAGACTTTTACCCTGGCTACTAGCTGGGAAGCTGGAGCCACAGGCAGAGGTCCTGGGAAGAGGTGGAGGGCCATGCACTCACTGAGTGAGGGCCATGCTGGCACAGTGGCCCTGCCACCACAGCCTGAGAATGGCCCCATCCAGGGACCTCTGGATGACCACAGACTCAGCCAGATCAGGAGGAGGAGGATGCCCGGCTCACCGGGCTACCTTCGAGTCACCATGTGGATGACGGTTATTTCTTTACGTCCTTCCCTGGGCACTTGTGCCTTACTTCTGCACTAGTCGTGCACCAAAATGCCATGTGGATTATCTTTGTTCAGTTTTGAGATAGAATCTTAGTAGCCCAGGCTGGTTCTGAGGTATCTTTCCTTTTTAATGTTTGTTTATTTATTTATTTTTGAGACAGGGTCTCAGTTTGTAGTCCAGGCTGGTCATGACCTCAGTATGTAACCCAGACGGGCCTTGAACTCATGGCAATTCTTCTGCCTCAGCCTCCTGAGTGCTGGGCTTCACAGGCGTGCAACCACCATACCTAGCTGATCTTTATGTGGTACTGGGGAATTGAACCCAGGGCCGTGTGTGTGCCAGGCAAGCGTTCTACCACCGAGCCACACCACCAGCACCCATGGATGATGGTTACTTTGGAACACCGAGTCTTGGAGGCACGCTAGCCAGTAGTGATAACCCAAGCAGAGTGAGCCAGTGATACCATTGTGTTGGGCTGCTCAGCGCCCGTCCCCTGGGGGCCCACCCAGTGCCTCCGTGCGGCGGTGCCCAGTGCTGCTCCAGCCGCCACCACCCTGTTCAGACCTCCTTCCCATCCAGGCTGGGTCTGGCCTCGCTCTTCCGGGAATGTCCCTCTGGGACCAAAGACGTTTGGGATGAGTCATCTCAGAGGGTCTCCTGCAGGACTGGAGTGCAGACTGTTGAGCCCCAGCTCGGCTCTCCTCCGGGCGCTACTGCTGCCTTCCCTTCCCGTCCCTTCCCCTCCTCCATCTGTGGCCTTATCCCTAGTTCCTAGTTTCTACCGTTTGCACCCATCAGAGCCAGGATGGACAGAGAAACTGGCAAAAGAGAGAAAATCATAGGCCATGTGTCCCAGAGAAACGAGTGACGTGGGAGCAAATGATCACCCAAGAAGGGGGAGGTGGGGCCACCCCAAGGAGGACTCTGCGTGGGCACCGCTAGCGCCCGGCCGCCTGAGCGGGGCTGCTGATCCGCCCGGTTGGATCTGAGCCGGCAGCGCCCACAGGGCGGCGCAGTGCCGCGCTGGTTTCCACGGCAGGCTGCGATTGCAAAGTTCGTGCCTGGCCACAGGATGGCGCTCGCGGTCTGCCTTCAAGTCAGTTCCGCGGGCTGCATCGGGAAGAGCAAGCAGGGGCTGAGCTGTTGAGGGCTGCGTGGGGGGTGCCAGCCCAACCGGCCGTCACCCCAGTAGAAATAGAGGGTGGCTGGAAAACAGGAATCACACCCCTTGAAGGTCACTTCCTGGGCACACCCAGGGGACCCGGGAGCCTGAAAACGTCACCCCTAGTGGAGGGAGCGCTCACTGTGTGGCCTCTGCCCACGGCGGCAGCCTGTGCACTGCAGCAGAAGGTGGGTAAAGTCAATAGTCCTTCCTGTACCCTACCCAGGTGGCAGAAAAGAGCTGCCTTGCAAAAGCCGCTGGTCCCAGAAGCTCCACCAGAGCCACTGCGGGGAGTATTTTGGGAAACCATCTGAAGGTGCCCAGTGAGGAGCTGCCCCTGGTAAGGGGAGTCGAGCTGTCCGGCACTGCTTGGAAATTCTAAGGGTGGGACCTTGCCAGCCACTCTTGAAGCAGGCGGTGCCATTTGCACTGAATTACCTTCCATCTTGGTGGGGGCAGAAGAGCGAGTTGCTCTTTTAAAAAACTGACCTTGGGCAAGCGGGGTGTATGGGATGACAGCGGCTCCTGATTGGATCACGTGACCCCCCACTGCCTTGCCTGTCCTTGGGGGTCTCAGCCCACCCCTGCATGGAAGAGCAGGCCACCAGACCCTGCAGACGAACTCTTACCTTTGAAAGTCTGGACTATGTAACCCCAGAGAGGATGATGTATATCAAGAACTCAAAGAGCGATCAGTGCTGGGAGCCTGGGAGGGAAAAAAAAACCCCTCTTACACTGCTGGTGGGAATGTAAACTGGTACAACCACTATGGAAAGCAGTATGGAAGTCTCTCAAAAGACTGGAAATAAATCATCTTTTGATCCAGCGATATCTCTTCTGGGAATTTTCCTAAGGAATTTAAAAACAACACATAACAGAGATCCACGTATACCCATGTTCATAGCAGCACAACTAACAATAGCTAGAATATGGAAGTCACCATAATACCCATCAACAGACCAGTGGATACATAAATTGTGATATTTATACACAATGGAATGCAACTCATCTATAAAGACAGGTAGGTTGGAGGATTTTGCAGGTAAATGGAGGCAACTTGAGACCATCATGCTCAGTGAAGTGAGTCAGAAAGAGAAAGTTAAATATTGAATGGTTTCTCTGAGAAACCCAGATCGCAGTCATTGCATAGAACTAAATGCGGGGAACAATGGGCACTAGTGGGGAGGGGTCTGGTGAGGGAGGGCTGGAGAGTCTGGACCATGAAGACTCTAGAGACACTTCTGTGGCTACTAGAGAAATACCAGGGGCCCAAGCCTGGCTCATTCACCTCCCACCCCTGTGCTGAGGTGCCAATGTCCATGCGGCGTATGGCAGAGGTGGAGACGACACAGGTGGGACCTCCCTTTAGCGCCTACCGGGGGCAGGAAAGAACGGTGGTGGTCCCTGGGGATTCTAGCTTATGGTGACTGGGGTACTTGGTCCTGGCCACCACTTCCCAGCAGGATGACATGACCAGCTCATGCTTTTGCTGTGTTGCACGGATGGATAATGCCTTCATTATCACATGCTATTAACAGAGGAGGTCACGGTGCACAGAGGTTAGTGGGCCTGGCCAGTGTTGTTGCAAGGAAACAGGGCACTGTATACTGTGCTTAGGCTGCAGTGGGAGGGGCTGCGTGCCCTCCACGCTGGCGATTATAGATGCCCATTGCTAGCTCCGGCATCCACCAGCGGATGCCCATGTAACC
Organism: Ctenodactylus gundi; assembly: GCA_004027205.1. Classification (NCBI taxonomy): domain Eukaryota; kingdom Metazoa; phylum Chordata; class Mammalia; order Rodentia; family Ctenodactylidae; genus Ctenodactylus; species Ctenodactylus gundi. The sequence goes on from PVKB01004026.1 coordinate 85,896, forward strand.
AGGGACAGCAGGAGCATCGCAACCTGGGGTGGGCTACTTTGCATAATGTCTGCAGCCCCGACAGGGAGTAGACAGACCCTCCCACCCCCACTCACTGCTTTCCTTGCTGATGCCTCCTCAGCACCCAGCACACCCTGTAGCTCGCCAGCAGGACCCAGCTGTGCCCAGTGCCCTGCAGCTCCGTTAGAGGAGCTAGACGTGCCCAAAACGCAGGAGGTGCCAGGAAATCCAAGCCAGTGATGGAAATCCTAAAGAACAAACCTCACCCCGTCACAGATGGTCATGGTGCAACCAGCAGGGGGCAGACAATAGCTATCGATAATTTTAATTTAAGAGGAAGAGTGAGAAATTATATGGGATTTTCATTTATTTGCATTTATGACCAGGCCCCCAGAGTCCAAGTTTCATAGATGTTTTGAAGAGGTGAAGAAATGTACACTACTGCTCTATTGAGAGAGAGAGAGAGAGAGAGAGAGAGAGAGAGAGAGAGGTGACGGAACTACTTCCAAATTACGGAGTTTACTATGAAGTTTAGAAATGCCCTCTCAGGTCAGTGGTACCTGTTTCTTTAATAGTATGTAGAGATTGCTTAATCATTTCCTTATTAGGTGCAATTATTTTTATGGTACTGGGGGCTGAATCAGGGCCCTCACACTGAGCTACCTCTCCAGACCATTTTTATCTTTTGATTTTGAGACAGGGTCTTACTAAGTTGCCCAGGCTGGCTCTTGCAATCCTTCCACCCTGGCTCCCCAGAGTGCTGATATTAGAGACCAAAGGACCCATTTCAAACTACTTGTTACTTTGAATTTGAGTTCCACTGTCCCTGAGATTGAAGTGGCTGGAATTCAGGCTCCACATCCAGACACTGGCATCAACGGCAGAGATCCTGAGGTGAGGTTTCAGTCTGGCCTGAGAGCTGCTTGGCCTGAGGAAGCCTCTCCTCCAATTTGAGGGCACAGCCTGGCAGAGTTTCTATTCTCACAGGCTGACCCAGGGCTCAGCTACTTTGTTTATTTATTTTGAGGCGGGTCTTGCTCTGAAACCCGGCCTGGTCCTGATCCTGAACTTACTGTGCAGCCCAGGCTGGCCTTGGACTCATCTCAGTTTGACTTCTTTTCTACTGAGCAGGGAGGATGGAATTGCCCATCTCTAAATTCTGCTTTTGGCTTTTCCTCCCACCTTTAATCTACCTGAATATTTTTTCTAACATCAATTTTGAACGTTGTCTCCTTTCTCCACTAAGGGATTATGTTAAGGTAATTAGCAATGCATTCACTTGGGTCAGTGTCTGGGATTTCCAGAAAGCTCAACTCACTGGTTTACAAGTACATGCCTTTTCTGGAACCCAGGGCTGCACTGGCCTGGGCTCCTTGATGTCAAACTGTGAGAATCTAGCAGTGCTGCCTGGGAGACTTCTCCAGGCTGAGCTCATTGTCTGATATTGAGACAGCAGACAGGCCATTTCAGCCTCCGTGCCTCTGGGGGGAGGGGAGGAAGGAAGTCAGCAGGGAGTGGACATGGTAAAGCATGGTGCCCACAGCAAGCCTGGGCCTGGCAAGCTGCACCCCAGCTACACCCACTGAATAAAGGCCAGAGCTGGACTCCTCTGGGGACGGGCAGCTACCGAATTCTTCTGTATTGTGGAAATGCTCAAATAGGGCTGCTTGTCCCTGAGTCATCCCTATAAGCCACACTTGGCTTCCTCAGGCCAAGGTGACAGCATCTTGTCAAAGGAGACCCCAGGGGCTGGGCCAGGGGAAACAGCCATGATCTTCAAACAAAGCAAGCCCTTCCATAAAACACTGCTGCAAAACTGACCTGCCAGCAACTGTAGTGCTTACCTAATACCAGGAATACATAAATGTGCCACACGCTGTTTCATAACCACTTTGCAATATTAACTTTATAATATATACATAAAATACGAGGTGTAAGATCCACACTACTACTCTCCTTACACGCGAGGAGACTGAAGCTCAGAGAGGTTGGGCAACGTGCCCAAGACCACACACCTCCTAGCCGGCAGAGTCAGGATGTGGCCAGGCTGTAAGCTTAACCACGTTACTAGGAGGCGTGATCAAAGCATACAATGAATACTTATATTTTTAAAAACATATTACAGTGAAGGGTAATGCCATCAGTTTCCCTCAAGACACTTTTCCTCATTCTGGACACCTCTGTCTTCCCACTTGCTGAGGTTCTGGAAGTCCTCTTCCGTATCCTGAGCCCCATGTGGGCCACCGAGTGACTTAGGGAAACGAGAACAATAACATGGCTGAGGATGGAGCGTAACGCACAGGCCCTGCGGCCCGACCTCGACGCTGCAAAGTAAGTAGATGAGGCTTGTGAAAACACGACAGTATCGTTATCCACCTTCGTCACCAAATCTGGCACCATTCAACTTCCAGCTCTTTTCCGAAGTCAAAATGATCTTGAAATCAGTTCGGGACACCGGAGCAGCCATGACAGGACAATGATAGACCCTCGCGAGAGACTGTCCAGGACTGCTTCAGAAGTGGGCACAAGGATGGGGCGTGTTCACAGGGAGGGTTGGTATTCCGTGGGAGACCGATGTCCATGTGTCATTTACTCTGATTTTTAAAAACTGAAACATTCATTGTAATTTTTCAATCACATCACATAGCCTGTAAAGATGAGCTAAGGGAAGGAATGTAACAGAAAGGCAGAGGCCTGGCCTAGGCTTCTGGTGAGGTCCTCCCCAGAGAAGGGCTGGCCACCCCTGTGAGGCCCTGAACCTGCTTAACAGAGGCTGCCCCTGGCCAGCATTGATCAGGTCCTGCCATTTCCTTGATTTAAAGTCATTCCCTCCAAGTCCTGGTCTCCGGAGGCCAGGCTCTGGCCCTGGTGTCTGTGGCCTGTGAATTTGGAGCCCAGCGGACCCTTCTGATAGACGCCCCGCAGTCACGTCCCTACGCTGGCAGGGGCCACAGACGGCAGCCATGCTACCAGGTGCTGAGCCTGTGCACAGATGTGACACAGTGTACTCTCCCCCAGACAACAAACTTATCTTTAACCAAGTGGGTGACCTGAGGACTGTCCCTAAACAGGGCCAGTCCAAACCCAGCTGTCCATATGGGCCTCAGTCCCCTACCACTCCCGGGATTCTGGATATAACTTGGATGAAGCAATTGCTTCTAACCCCAGGTTACCAACATCTTGGGAGGCAATATGTGTGCTGTGGTTTGGATCTGGAGTGTCCCCCAAAAGCCTCATGTACCTGTGGATACTGTGTAGTGTTGGGAGGTGGGGTGTGGCTGGAAGGGGTGGAGGCTTGGGGCTTGACCTAGAGGGGTGTACTGGTTCCACCTCTGTTCTGCCCTGCTGCTGTGAGGATCTCTGTCTCAGGAGCACTGGCTCTCGCTCTGGCTCTAGCTGTGGCCCCACCATGTAATTCCACCATTTTCCAGCCAGCCACCTGTGAATGGACTGAGAGCTTCTGAAACTGTGAGCTAAAATAAACCTTTCCTCCCTAAGTTGTGGATGTCAGGTATTAAGTCCCAGCAATGAAAAAGTGACTAATAACACACTGTTAATATTCAATGGTTTTAGCTTACTACTCATTTTGTTTGTGTTGTGTTTTGTTTTATGCAATGAGCTGTCTTTACGACCTGTTCACAAAATATTTGCAGAATCAGATACAGGTCCCAGACAGTCAGAAAGTCCTTCCCTACACAACACCCTAGTCTAGTAGAGGAGTTGCCAGGGCTCCCTCCCTCTGTCTTCTATAAGCCAGCCCTTAAGAGGGGACACTTCCAGCTGCCCTGCCACAGCTGGCCTCTGTGGTAGGGTCGGGGAGAAGCTGTGTATCTGAGCCTCTTCCCATCCCACAAGGTCTAGACTTGTCCGCATGTCCTAGGTCCCACCCTGTGTTATAGCAAGGTTAGTCTGGTTCATGGGACTATCTGACCCAGGTCCTCAGCGTGGTGGTAGGCAACCTCATGAGTTGATGGCATGGTCCCTGCGGCCCTGGTTTCAATGCTAACGTGAGGTCAGGCGGGCTAAGGGCTGATGGTCTAGTTAGGCAGCACTGTCCACCAAGCTCCCTACTCTGACTGGGAAAGTCATCTACCTTCCATGCCCAATCTATGTCATCTAGAAGTGGGGAGGGTCTTGGGAAATTGGGGACCTTGTGAGGCCCCAAAGCTCAGAACTGTGATGAATGATGCACAGGTAAAATGTATGGCATGAGCAGTGGACAAGGTGCCCCGTGTACCCAACCTAAAGCCTTCCAAAGCCTTATTCTCCAGTCTACATGGAAGATTAAGGCAGACAGGGGGCAAGTCATTAGACCCAAACACTGTAGCTGGATTTGAACCTGGGTTGCTCTTGCTTTTCTGCCTCTTGAGAATTGATGAGGGCTCCCTTGCTAAGCAGTTGAGGACGAGCTCTTCAGACCCCACGCCTTGTGGTGGCTGGGCATCCTGCAGCCTCTCCCACGTATGTGTGGCCTACGCATCATGAATCCCTTCAGTGTCCCTCATTTCAGCCTCTGCAAAGGTGAACAGAGATAAGGACTCAGTTTCACATGAGGCAAGAGTCCATAGGAGTTGACTCAATGCTTCAGATGGGCAGATAGCTTCAAGGATTGCCCAAGATCTCAAGGCATCAGAGGCAAAGTGGAGACAAATATTTGCGCCCTGAGCTCTTGACTGAGTGCCATGGTGGTGTTGGCTGGGCAAATTCATTGCCTGTCCCTGCCTCTTTCTCTGGCTACCAGCTGTAGCCCTGCAACCCCTGTGCGAGATACCACATGCCCAGAGCCTGCCATTCCCAAAAGGAAGAGCCCAGACTCTCAGAAGCCTCCCTGCAGGGGCACTGTAGGCAACCAACTGGCTGTTGGCCCTTCAGGACTGGGGCCTCCTCTGCTCCCTGGCCACCCACAGCACACTCACGACACTTATCAGGGAAGGGCCTATGAGATCCAGGGCCTCCCCCTCCCTGGATACGTGAAAGAACACCAGGTGGGCCTCTCTGTATGAGCCCAGGATGGGCTCAGAAGCCCTTTCCCCGATGGTTAGGTCAATGGCTCACATCCTGGGCATGAACCTAGCACGGCAACATCCTCCCTCTCAGCCCTCAGTCCACCTTCCCTGGGGGCTGGGGCACAATCTCTCATGGCTGGCCCATCTCCCAGTGAATGCCCGAGAGGCAGGCCTGGGCCTTCTTGCCTGAGTGCCAGCACGGGGCTGGTGCTGAGTGGACACCTGTGGAGGTGACCGAGTACCTACACAAGTGAGAAACAGAATGATCCCATGCATGAGCCTGCATAGTATTTTGAGCTTGGCAGAAATAAGGCCCTCACCTGGATTCCTGGGTGCGTGGAGTAAGCTAAAATTGGAAAGCCCCAGGACACCATCTATTCAAGCTCCTGACCCCATTTACAGACGAGCATCCCAAAACAAGAGAAACCGTCCACAGTCACCCAGAAAACCTGTGCGGAGGCAAGGGCCACACTCAGGATGCTAGATGCTGGCTGGGCTCTTTGTGTTCCCGGCAGTGCCACATGGACCAACTTCACATGAAAGACAAACACACAGGGCACAGCCTGTGGGCAATCTGAAACCCGGCAGGACTCTCCAGGCACACCGAAGGTGCATCAGGAATATTAACTTCTTGTCACAGTGGCAAAGACGTCCTTCAGCCATGTGCCCTTTGTCCCCAAAAAGAGCAGCCCCATCAGCCCAGCACCTAGGGCAGTCTTCTCCGACCCACGGCCCATAGGCCTCATGTGGTTCAGGACAGCTCTGCGTGCAGCTCAACCTGAATTTGTAAACTTTCCTAAATTATTATGACTTTTTTTGGTAACTCAATTGTATTGACTGTATTAGATATTTTAAACAGAGCCCAACCCAATTCTTCTTTATGAAGTGTGTGCCAGGCAAGTCAAAAGTTTGAACGACCTGGTCTAAGGCATCTCTCTGGGGCCTGGGCAAGGGCAGTCAGATGCCAGCTGCCTCCTCCCAAGGCCTTCTTGGTACTGTCAACTACAAGGGGACCCAGAGTAACTTTGGTGACCTTTTCTCTTCTAGGGAAGCCTTCCCTGACCCCCATCCAGCCACCTGCCAGCCTAGAAACACTAGGAGAGTGTAGGCTATCACCCCAAGGCTATTTCTGTCTCCTGAGAGACTCTTCTCCTTGCCCTAGAGCCCACCAGGGCCTGCCTGGCTGATGCCTAGGCTTACATACAAGGGTCCACATTTGTACACCAAGGTAGGTGCTTCATTTACAGGTGTTCTTTTTTTTTTTTTTTTTTTTTTTTGAGATAGTGTTTCACTTCGTACTCCAGACTGGTTCTGAACTCACTATGTAGCCCAGGCTGGCCTTGAATTCACAGCAATCCTCCTGCCTCAGCAAGTGCTTTAACTGCAGAGCTATTCCTCCACAGATGTTGTTTATTAAATCAATTAGCATTGCTTAAAAAATGAGTGATTTCACATCACAAGTTGAATCTGTGAATTTTCTTGGAAAATGGGACATTCTATTTAGTGGCAGGTGCGTGGTCCCACCCACCAGCCAGCCAAAGCTGGGTGACAATGTCCCCGGTGGGGCAGATGGCTCAGCACTGCCAGTCTCCACAGATACAGCAAGGGCTGCCATCTTCCTTACACTTGGCCCAAGTCACTCACGCAGGCATTCAGAAAGGCGTTCCTGGGGAGAATATAATTTTTGACCCTGCTTCAAGCAAGACTCAGAAATACCTGTATGTACAAAATTAATTTATAGGCAGAGGTTGTATCTCAGCGGTGGAGCATCTGCCTCGTATGCACCAGGCCCTGGGTTGTGTCCTCAGCACCAATAATTTATAAGCCTTTTTTTTTAATACTGGAGATTAAACCCACAACTTTCACACTGAGCTACATGCCCCCGGCCCATTCTATGTTTTTGAGACAAGGTCTTTCCATGTCACCTGAGCTGAGTTCAAATTTGTGATCCTCCTGCCTCAGGCTCCCCCACAGCCTCCATAAAATTACAGGCATGTACCACACACCCAGCTGGTTTTTACTTTTATAAATGATTTCCATTGCACTTTTAATTTTGTAGAGGAAGCTTTTCTGGCACACTCCAGACTACATACACCTCTTTAAAATCAACTCAGTCATTTGATTGGGCAACAGGAATTTTAGTGGCAAGGCCAGCCTGTGACGCGCTGCTGGAGCTGGTGGCAGTGGAACTGGGCAGGCCACCCGGAGAATCCCTAACCTCTCTCCAACCCAGGCTTCATGGCCTGTCAGCACCCATAAATGCTTTCTCGTATTTACCCTGCCTTCCCGACTCTCCTCCCTCTTGGTTGAACCTGGAGGGCCACTGTCCCACCCCAGGCCTGCTTCTTCCTGGCTCAGGATCCTGCCCTCTGCCAGGGGCTGAAGGAAGCCCCTCTTATCTGGGATCCTAGGTTCTCCTGGGGCTCAGGGTAAGTGGGGATGGTGCTGGGAGCTGCGCAAGAAAAGCACTAGGGCATCAGGGCAGGTGCCGACAGGTGGGTGGGATCCTTCCCTGCAGGTCTTCGTACGCTGGCACAAGTCTAGGGCTGGGCAGGGAGGGCCCAGCAGTGGAAGGCAGGGCTGGCCTTCAAGCTGGCAAGCTTACCGTCCAAGCCTGCTGCACCTGTCATCTGTCCCCTCCTTGCAGAGAAAGCTGCTCTCTTGCTGCGTGTCCCTTTCCCAATCCTTCACTGCTGCTAAGACTCCGGGGCTCTTCTGGAGACAGCCATGCTTCCACCACTCATCCTGGATAAAAGTGTGCCTCTCTGGAGGCCTGTTGAGGCCAGCACATCACTGCTTGGTTAGCTCGCCTGGATTGGTGCATGCAACTTAAAAACGATCCACTCAGGCGCATTTGTGGGACAGTCTCACGTAGAGGACGGAACAAAGTTTATTTTTTCCTCCCAGCCTTATATACCCAGGGAAAAGCCAGCGCCCATGCTGAGGGGGAGCGTTTTAGCAGATCTTGTAAGTGATCTGTGGGAGGCCCCTTACCTCCCAGGTTACAGCCCCGGCTTACAGACCTCCTAAGTCAATTATGTTAATTTTGCAGAAGTCAACCTTTTGTTTTCCTGGAGCAGCCTAGAGGCTCTTTCTTTCAGCTTTGAAATTCATGGCAGTCTTCTGTCAGAATTACAGGAGAGCAAAAGCAAAAGGTGTTTCCTACTTTTCAGGGGATCAGGAGGAATCTTGCATGGAGCTGTAAATGTTCTGAATTCCCACATTCCCCCTTTCTGTTTTTTGGAGCATAAGGGTCAACCTGTTTCTAATCAAGTTACTAGGTGTGTAGGGTCGGGGGCGGGGAGGGGAGGACACTGAGAATCACTGCAGTGTTCTACATGGTGCTCTTCCTGCAAAACAGTGCCCGCTCCAACAGAATGACATTCGTGCAGGAGAACTTGGGCTCCCTGCCCAAGGCTATTGGGTGTGAGGGGTCATGGTGACCTGTACTGATTAGGTGCCCTCCCTCTACTGATCTAATCTGGGATCCTCTACTGGCTGGAATCTGTGTCAGTGCCTTTTTTTATTTTTATTTTGTCTCGTATCAATTCAGCCTGCTTTTACTCTAGGTCTGTTCAATTTTTCTCATTTTCATAATTGGTGTATTTTTAGAAATGTATCCACTTAAATTACTCAAGTGCCAGGCATACAGTTGTTCAGGCTTCCTTTATAACCCTTTTGTTTATGACCAGTATTGATGTCCCCTCATTCAGACATTTTGGTAAATCTTACTTTCTTAAACTTTTTTTTCTAAAAAAGTAAGACAGGATCTGGCTCTGTAGTCCAGGCTGGTCTTAAGTCCACTATGGAGCCCAGGCTGTCTAAGAACTCACCAGCAATCCTCCTGCCTCAACCACCCCAGTGGATTATAGGCGTGTGCCACCACACCCAGCTATTATGTGGAGGTAGATCGAACCAGGAGCTACAACAAGCACTGTAATCGTTGAGCTATGTCCCCTAACCTGCATTTAATGAATTTTTATGTTTTTCTTCTCATTAAGTTTAAATTGTTTTTAAAGATATTTGTGATGATTCATTCTTTGACCCAAAATATTTTTGGGATGTTTTTCTATTTAATGAGACACGGTTTTGGTATGTGCTCTGGACTGGTCTTGAGCTCACTATACAGTCCAGGCAGCTCTTGAACTAATGATCCTCCTGCCTCAACTTTCCAAGCGCTGGGATTACAGACTTGTGTCACCTGGCTCTTGGGGCTTTTCTTTCTGGGGTTACTTCTCCAATTCTGTATGATCAGAGAACACTAGAAGTATACTCACAATGGTAGGCACGGTAGGATGATATTTCTTAATTCTTTCTGGTAGGTATTCTTAATTCTCTGTGTTTAGATAAGACATTTCTTATGAATTCAATTTTTTAAAATTTAACAAAGATTTGTTCTGTGGACTGGCAGGTGTATGTTGAACAGCACAGTCTTTACCTAAGGATTGTCCTTGTGCTGGCTATCTGGTAACTTGTCTAGTTAAATCTTTGACTCTGGCGTAATCCACAATGTGCAGCTGCTGCTCTCTTTACTCCGTACCTTTTTCTTGTCTGTAGATCTCAGCATTCAGCCAATTACCAGCCAAAGACTGTATTCCACCACCCCCGACGGCTCCCAGGGCTTCCACCTGTGGACACTTAGGTGTGTGCTGAAGGCACTGTTCAGAGACATGGCTGCTTTCATGTTGGACCTAGCTTCGACTTTCTCCCAGTCCTCCTATCTCTCTGCCCACACACACAGGCTCCACTCTCCAGGGACACACGGGACGCTTGTATTTGTTCCAGTACTTCACTACTCCAGTCTCAAGTACCACCTCCAATTGATGTAGGACACAAAGTACCACTCTCAGCCCAACCACCTTCAGTTATTCCACTTCCAAGAGCTCTCTGTTAAATCCTTGTCGAGTCCTCAGGTCTATGGCTTCTCTAGAAAGGGCCTCAGTTAGGCACAGCCATCAGCCCTTCCTCTGTGTCTGCCACTTTAACTCACAAGACTGTAAATCAAGGCTTCTCAGCCTCAGCCCTACTGATGTTTTACATCAAATGATTCTTGGCCATAGAAGGGCTTCCCTGGGCACTGCAGACATCTGCACCATCCTTGGTCATTACCCACTAGGTGTTACTAGCACGTATCACACTTCCCAATTGTGAAAGGCAAAACAAAACAAAAAAAATGACCATGGGTATTGCTAAGTGTCTCCTGGAGACAAAAGCATCCCTGGGTAAGAAATACTGGTCCAGGGCTCTTCAAATGTCATTTGGGAGAAGTCTTATTTTATCCAAGAGAAAAAAAAAGCCTACTATACCACGATACGTAACAACCAGAAGCACTATTTCAAAGTTCAGGAGGTACATACCTCCTTTCCTCTGTCCATCACCTACTTTCTCATATGGATAAAGTCAAACCACAAGTACTTCCTACGTGTCATGGGAGCAAAACAATATAAGTAGCCAAACATCTATGAGCAAATAGTGCCAACGGAGCACGAGCTTGCCTGTAGTTCCTTGGTTAATTAGACAGCGATCACGGTGTAGAAAAAGACTTAATCTCATACAGCAGCAGAATTAGGACTTTCTGCAGAGCCATGTGTGACGTGAGACACATAGCCAGGGCCATGTCAAGACAACACCGTCACGATGACGTCCACATCCTAATCTTCAGAACCAGTGAGTGGGACATGGCAAATGGGACCATACAGATGTGGTAAGGACCTCGAGATGAGACTGTTCCCGGTTGTCTAAAGAGCCCAATGTAATCACAGGGTCTTTATAGGAAGAAAAGTCAGAGTGAAAGAAGATGTGAAGATAGAGACAGAGGCTGGAGTGATGGAGGCCATGAAACAGGGAAAGAGAGTTGCTTCTAAAAGACAGAAGAGTCAGAAAAAGTTTATCCCCATCAGCCTCTAGAAGGAGCCAACTCTTGATTTTAGCACAGTGAAACCCAGTTTGAACGTTTACCTTCAGAACTAGGAAGTAGTTAAGGTGTATTAGAAACCCATACAGCACGTTTGTACCCTGGGAAGTCAGTAAGTCTCTCAGACTGCTTGGTCACTGGTCCCTCCTTTCCTTTCTAGTAAGGCAGCAGTGGTGCAGAGCGAAGCTGCGTACTCAGGAGGGGGTGGCCTGACCTCTCTGTGCTAGCCTCTTGGGGATGAAGTGGGGTAGGGCACTCATTCTAGTGTTGCAAGAATGCAATGAAGCCGCGCAATGTAAGGTGTTTAGGTTCTTGTTCTCAGGACCTGCCTCCTCCTGCAGTGCTGCAGGCACCTGGAGCCTCTGAAGTCACAGTAAACACTGTCACGTATTACACCCCCAGCCACCGGCCTCACTCTGGGCACCACGCTGGCGAGAATCACGAGGATGTGGTATCAGGAAGCTGGAGAGGCCTAGAGTGGTCCCTGACACTGTCACGAGTTTCCAACAGGCCACTGAGTAGCTATGCTGGCCTGTGCCCTCCTCGTAGTCGCTACGTTTGTTTTCTGTATACATAAAAAGGCCAGCGGTAAAGGAGGAGAGTTTGCAGGACCTGGCCCGGGGCACACACTGCATCTGGCCAGTGTAGGCAGTGGCTGCTCAGCCAGAACTACCTAGAACGTACCAGGACTTGGCAGCAGTGAGCTGGGGGATAAGATGGGGTAGGAAGGCCACAGAAGGGCTACTTCAGCATCTGCTCCTAACACTGCAACTGGGCAGTACAAGACCACACTCTGCAGCTATGCAGAGAAATGTCACAAAACCAGCAACATTCCTGAGCCTACTCACTGCCCCAAATCAATTGAAAGCAAAGGGTTCAGGTAGGCCTGGCCCCAGATGAGCACCCCAAGAGCCAGGTAGGACTTTGGAAGAAGGAAAGCAATGGTCAGGCTCCCCACCTTCACAGACCAACTACCTGAGCAAAGCCAGGAGCCACTGTTTCTCAAGACACAGGAAAGGTGAGGCTCTGTCTGCACACAGAGCACCAAAGCGGTGTTCTATCACAGACGTGAGCTACCACCGGGTAGCTCTGCCAGAGCAGATAATCACCTTGACATTTAAGACACTGGGTACAGATTTAAGGTACCAACAATTAAAAACCCACAGCTATGAATACATGGCTATGCACTGCTTTAGCTTACAATGTTCCAAAGGCAGAGCATGCTAGGGCCAGTGGTGGGCAGAGGGCAGCAGGCTAACCCAGACTGCTCTTTTGCCTCAGGCTCAGAAACATGTGGGCGGGATGGTAGCTGCGGTGGCAGTGACAGTGGCCAGGGTAACAGCAAAGATCAGAGAGCATAACTCCAGGACTGAGAAGGTAGTTATCTCTGTAGGTAATGCTATCACAGGTGTTCTGCTTTGCTACCCACACAAATATCAGTGAAATGTTGCTATGTTGCTACTGGCCACTCTGTGCCACACGTGGGACTAAAAAACATGTAAGTCCAACTTGTTTGTTTTCTTTGTCTTCATCAAAATAACTCAAAAATCGTTAGGAAGACAACAGCATCTACTGCTTTACCAGCACGCACTCTCAGGCCTTACACCAACTACTTTACATCTTTGGCCTTGGGAGGCAGCCACCTGGACACACACTGAGTTGAGAAAGCATTTAATATGCATTTTTGAAACCATACACAAAAGTTATACTCAACAGGTCATATGTCATCACAAGCACAGGCTCAGAGAGGAGCACCTTTCCTCTGATTTTAGTAATAAGCTTTACCTGTTCATGGAATTCACAGTGTAAGACAATTTGTCACCCACTTCCTCCTCTGACCCCACGTGGAAAGCAGCTAAGGCAGGCGTTTTCTATCACACAGGGATTCTCTTCTGTAAGGCACTAGGGTTAAGAACCAGTTAACATGGTAACAAATGCAGTCTGGCTATCAACCTAGGCAGGCATCCTGATTACAAGGCCAAAGCTCTTGCACGTTAATTTCTGTTGTGGCTACAAGGAACTCACCTGATATTACCTTGACAACATATTTAAGGACAGGTGCCACATGGACCTTTTTCAGGATTCTGGAAGCAGCTCTTGCCTTTACAGTTTCTGCTAGCAAATTATCACTGAAACAGCTAGTAGAATGCCCTGGGTTCAGCCTTAGCCACACTAATGGTGGGTTTGCTGTAATCAGTCAGGACCATTAGGCCCTGCTTTCTTTCTGATTCTCAAAAACAGAAAGCCAAAAGGCTAGGGACATAGCTCAGAGATGAGAGGGCTTGCCTAGGAACTGCAAGGCCCCAGGTTTGATCCCCCAGCACCACATAATAGCTGGGTCCAAAACCTCAGCACTTGGGAGGCTGAGGCAGAAGGATTATCATGAGTTCTAGCCTGGGCTACATAGTGAGTTCAGGACTATAGACTACACACTATAGGACTACAGGACCATGTCTCAAAACAAAAACAAGAATACAAAACAAACAACCAGAAAGCAAGTTGAACAGCTGTCCCAGCACACATCTGCGCGTGCCCATATATTTACTGTCTCTTACAAAGGCACTCTTGGATCCAGTGTGGGGCAAACTCAAGAAAATGACAACAACAATAAAAAGACAAGAACTTCACCTCATACATTGTGGTGACATTCAGAGACAGGAATTACACAAAGCGACAATTCTGTTAAGGATTGTCCTTTAGAAGTTGGCTAATCAGAAGACAGAATCCTGGGACTGTCATATTATCCAAGAATGTAAACATTTCAAATAAAATATTTTGAATAAAACAAAATTCACAAAAAATACTGCTACATTAAAGCTGCCTATTTCCCAGGCAGTCTGCTGCCTATCTGTTCAGAGGCCTGTGTGGAACCATGGCTTTGCCCACTGCACACACAGGTGCTGGGAGATACCAGCCAAGTGGCAGCTTTCCCTACCCCCATCTTCCCTCTTCTCTAGTTCTCCACTCCACTAGCATGGCCACTGAACACTTGTGCTTACCACTTTCTTTCTCCACTAGCACTGTCACTAAATACTTGCTCTTACCACACTTTCTTACAGCAGGAATGGGGTCAACTAGAGCAGCGGGCCTAGCAGCCCTGCCACACTGTCCTAGCACAGTGCTGACCCAAATTCCAGACGCTTCCCTTTAAGGCCCAGGACTAGGAACATCTTCACATTCAATAGTGAACTGGGCCACAAACAGCAACTTCCCACAAACCACACCTCCAGAGAAGAAAATAAAAGCCTAGACCATCTTGGCTAAGAATTTAAAATAAGAAAGCACAACAAAGGGAATGCATAGATTAACACAAAAAATGGATTTCTAGTTGGCGAAAACAAGACCAAAGGATTATCTCTAACACAGTATATCTGAGGTTCTATATAGAATATTAAAATACACTCTAATTTTATGAAACATAATTATTTATTTTGGAGCAGAATGTATCAGTTGACAAGCTAATAATTCAGCTTTGCTAGAAATTATAATGTACAATTTAACATATTAAATGAAAATTCCACCTTGAAATTCTAAGATATTTTATGATCATTCTGTTAGAACTACAGTCAAGGCAACTTATTCCTAACCAAAGCCAGGGATTAATTCTTGGGATCTCAGACTGTGATAAAGACATAACATACTTCAGACATCCTTAATGAAACAAATTATTCAATAAAGGTGATTACACATTTAATAAAATGAATTACATTCTCTCACCAAGTAGGGACCAAGTCTCTTTCCAGTCCTGAGAGGGGCAAGCGAAGTCCCTGCAGCCAGGAGCCGAGACCCAGTGCAGCACTGCCAGGAAAGGCTGCTATGTCCCAACAGGCCTCCTTTGGCACTTTCCCATGGCCAGGTCTTGGCCATGTAAGGCTCTGATGAGAAAAGTCTGTCACTTGCTCAGGAAATCCTCTTCCCATCCTCTCTCCCCTTCACTATGATCAACTAGTTTACACAGTCACTCTCCAAATTTCTCCACACGAGTCCCCATCTCCCTTCTCCATGAAACCCTGAGGCCCCAAATCCTTCTGTTCTGTGACAGAAAAGGACTCTCCCATTTTAAGTTTTACAGGATGAATTTATTCCAAAAAGGGTATTTTTTCTGAAATTCAAAAAAGTAAAATTTACTTACACTGTGCTACAGAAATGAAAAATTTAAAAGATCTGTCCCTGAAGATCCTCTAACTTGTAACTCTGAGGTCCTGAGAGAGGATGCATGTTTTTATAATTATTTTATTACAGCATTAAAAGATGCCAGTTAGGTTTATAAGATATAAAACTCTATTAACTCTAACACCATACTAATAAGAGGTGATATTTATATAAAAGTAGCAAATATCCTTTAGGAATTACGAGACACTTTGAGTGATATTAGTCACAAAAATCATTTGTCAACAGCCACACAGTGTCATGAGCTGAATTCCCTTCGTGTGATGGAGAAAGCCTGAAGAGCACTGGTCAGAGGGTACATGTGACCAGAGGGCTGACTCCTGGAGGTCGACTCAAGTCCCAGTGGACAAGTGGCATCCTCTCCTAATTCTATACCCAAGTCCTGAGGTCTATGGCCTCTTTTTCTGTGATGAAAACAACTCTCTTTTAAGTTCTGCAGGCTAAATTTATTCAGAAAGAGATCTTTCTGAAGTTTCAAAAAATATAATTGCACTGTGCTATAGAAATATGAAACTTAAAAGATCTGGCCTTAAAGATCTACTATCTTGCAACTTTAAGGTTACTAGTGTCTCAAACCTCAAAGACAGTGAGACCTAAGCTCTCCTCTGTGGACTTCAAAGGACTGCTGGGAACCCTGGCAACTGCCAGATCTTTAAGGTGTTGCCAATAGATGGACAGGACAGGGGTTGGGATGTCCTGAGAGGGCGTGAAGAGGCCACCGAGCAGGTTCTAAGACTTCTTTACATCCCCACGGCATTTGGATTTAGCTTCATGCATTCTTACACCCAGCACAACCTACAGCAGGTTCTCAGAATGCACTCACTGCTGGGGAAGGTTGGGACTTGGCTGAAATGACAAGTTTTATTAGTGGTATGTGGCACTGATTTTTACATTTGATCATGGTACATCTTATGTATTTCTGATTTGGTATGATTTAAATTATTTACTCATTAACCATTGAGTAGAGGAATAATTCAGTAGAGGCTACTAAGAGGTTAACCAGGATAATTCTTCAGTAGTATCCAGTCTGGAAAGAGAAAAAAGGGACCTGGGTTATTCTGCTGGTCTGAATACCCACCCACAGCCTCCTCTTCTGCTGAAGACTATTAAGTGAACCGTACTAAAAAGGCCTGTGTGCCCCTCAGAGGTCTATCTGTAGTTTGGCCTGAAGAAAAAGATTATGCCCTTCTTCAACAATGGCAAAACAGATGGTGACAGGGCTGCACCCTGTCCAAAATGACAGCATCAGAACAGAGCGAGGTGCTGACAATGCTCATTTATTATCCTGGCACTGTAAGGAGGAAGCCCAAGCTGACGCATGAATTGTAAAATCTGCTAAACAAACTTGTTTCTGAAATTCTAAAGCGGTAACTTACCCTACTGGAGCAGATGAAGTGTGGCTGCAACCTCAAGGTGCCAGTGCCACACTTATCCATGGTTTTTACCAGTTTTTACCTATGATGTTTCATACCTCTTAAAAACCAAACCACACCATAGTGTTTTCTGTAGCTTACAAGCGTTATTTGAACTTTATTTTGTGTACTTACATTCTAAATCCACTTTAATTCTTGTAAAGTAAATTAACAAAATGAATTCAGGGCTAGGAATGTAGCTCAGCAGTAAAGCACTTGCCTCGCATGCACAATGCCCCAGGTTTAATCCCTAGCACCACTAAACATAAGAACCCAAACATACAACAAAATAAATGACTGTTAAATACAGCAGGATCATTTCAGGAAAAGGGTTTACAATTATAACAACAACTCCTCAAACTATGGGTGACAACAGCTAGTTGTATACCCCACAATGCCGATAAAAGGACTGTGAATAGTCACAACACAAAGCAAAGATAAGGCCAGTTATCTTGATATGACCACTGCAGTCATGCCTGGGTACCAAAATCTCACATCATATCCCCTAAATACAGAATTATTTTTAAAAAGACTAAATAGATGAATTTAGATTCAGTTATTTATTCAAAATAAAAAAGTGGTTTGATAAAAAGGGAGAAGAGCAGAGAAGCAGCAAAGAGGCAAAGAAAAGCACATCTGCCTGTGGTTCTGGAATGAATCCAAACAAATTTGAACAAAGAGCATTTCAGCCACCAGTGATGAGCATGGAGAGCTAAGTGTCAGAAGTGGCCCAGGGCATCACTGCACACTTAGCAGCTGAGGCCCAAACATGGGCTCAGAAAAGGCCTTACTCTTAAAAGGCCTTAATTGAAGTCTTACATAAGTCTGTAACCGACCCAAAAATCAAACCCACATGTTCTGTTGTCAGCTGAAGGCTTCTATATACTACTCCCTCACTAGGCCCTGATGGGAAGGAACAAGTCTGCCAACCCTTTTGGGGAGCTCAATGACAGGGCACTGTTGCACCTGAGCAGGCCTTCCCAACGACAAGGCAAGCACGGATAGCACACACTCAGCCAAGTTTTCTATACTGTCCAGGACGCTGGGACATTTTATCTCAACCAAGAAGACACAGGTCAAGTTAGGACCAATGTCTCAGGAAAAAGGCAAGGCAAGCAGACAATGACCGAAGACCTAACCGCACTCCAGCTGAGAACAACGGTGAGCAAGGGCAGACGCCCCTGAACTGCACGCTGTGTTTGCCCCCATGAATTCCAACTTGCACTTAAAAAAAAAAAACCCCTGAGACTTTAAAATTATTCTCAACTTATGAAGCAAAGAGTTCAGAGTCCAAATGTCACCTACAGGTCTGGATTAGCTGATGACAGTGAGTGGGTGAGGATCAGGAACGAGGTCCATGTGACCATTCTTTCTGGAATGAGGCAGGCCCTACTAGCCATTATGCCTACACACTTCTCAGGGGATTCCTAGCAACCAACACCCTTTTAAAGTTATGGGTAAACTAAACTCTAATACTACTTCTCAGGGAGAAGGTCTGAAATATCTACACACAAGTAACTTCAACGGTCTTTTCTAAAGTAATCTCTGAACCTCAAAGCATCCCCCAACACGGCCCACTTTACAAACAGAAAGAAAACAAGGAGTGCCTACCTCACTCCCAACAAACAGAGCTGGGTTTTGAAATCTCCTGTGCATCACTGTTTACTGGGCCAACGCAGCCTGGGAGCTACCAGAAAAATCAACAGGGCCTTTCTCCTCAGCACAGCTTGGTATCTCTGAGAAAACCCAAATGATTTCAAATGCAACTTGTATCTCCAATTCCACCAGTATTCCCAAAGCTGTGATACGGTAGAAAGAGGCAGCCCCTTCCAAATTTTAAACAAAACATAGATAATAAAAATAGCTATTTCCATAAACGCCTGCCACTTGCCTGCCTTCCACACCCACTCTTCACTGATGCTGCCAATACTTTCTATGCACCTCGGAGCCCTCTGGCTGGCTGGGGCCCCAAGGGCACAACTGTCTTTCCCCAAGCCATGGTAACTTTCATTTCCATAGATTTTCTCCTTCACCTCAGAGATTCTGCTCAACCTGCTCAGAGAAGCAACTATCACAAGGGCTTCCTTGCAAGCATGCCCATCTCCATGGCAACCAGGACCAAAGACAAAGTTTACCTGGAATAGCCTAATAAAATTTCTCTCCCCAAAGCTGCTTCACCACCACACCACCATCCACCATAGAATTCTCTGGGCCACCCCACGGCATGTTGACTCCATGCACATGCAAGAACAGAACTGAAGCCCAGGAGGGAAGACCAAGATGGAGAGGAGCAGGAGCAGGTAGCTCAGAGTCTAAGAAGCTCTTCATTTTTGAAGCCTTAGGCCAGAAGTTACCAAGCTTCATCTGTAATAATTTTGGTTTATGAACCTCATTTTCTGCCACCACTACTCAGCTCTGCCACTGCAGCAAGAAAGTGGCTAAAGATGATAAGATGGTATGGCTATATACCAAAACTTTACTTACAACAACAGATAGCTGGCTAGCAGACTGTAGTTCAGCGACCCAGTCTAAGACTCTTAAGAGTCTTGACAGAATTAATTTATGGGCTCCAAAGATAGTGCTCCTGGGGCAGAACAAGAAGGACTGGCACCTTCTGAGGAAAGAGGACTTACCTTGATGAGCACAGCCGCCACCACACCAAAGAACGTGAGCAACAGGAGCCCGAGTTTTCCCCTGTTGAACTGTTTCAGTAGGAAAAACTTGGCCCAGTCTACCTTTGACTGGCTGTTGGGAGGGTATCTGAGTTTATTAGCAGCTTCTCTCTTTAAACTTTTTACTAAACAGGGTCGCTGGTGAGAAAAGGTATCAAAGCTATGTTTTCCGTGATATGCCCCCATTCCACTGGAACCTGAAAGAGATAAAATAACCTTCGCTACACGTGACACAGGCTACTTCTGCATCTCAGCCCTGACCGAGGAACCCACATGTGCTCCCTGCTCCATTCCGGGGCTGCTCCCACCCAACTTTTCTTTCAGCAAAGTATCTCTTTTCAAGACATCCTTCCCACCTTTGTTTCTGGCATGGTCAACTTCCTTTTCAACCAGAATGTTTTTCCAGAGCAAAGAAATGGTTTGAGTGCAATCCTTCTAGAGCTATGGCTCTGCTTATGCCAGGGATCATGTTATGAGTTTAAATGGGTTCTCTATGATAATTCTCACCACAACTCCACTGGGCTGTGCACCAGCAGCCCTATTCCCAGAGACAAGAGCAATTATAGGATGAGCTAACCTGCAAGGTCACAGGGCTACAAAATAGTAAAACCAGATCAATGAACTAAGCTCAGTATGAATGTAAAGGTCAAAGTGTGTTCTTTTCCCATTGTTCCATGTTGATTTACCATGGTCCCATGTATCCACTTACCCCATGTCCATAGGCAATATTAAAAGAACAAGATGACACAGCTTCATGACAATAAGCAGGTGAAAATCTCTGCCCTCTAGGAGGCCATGCTCTGTGACAACTTTCATTTCTCTCACTGTACAACAGACTGACAGGTGCAAAGGAGAGAAAGGGGGAGAAGCTTGTGCTGGGTAGAAGGGCACAAGTGAGACACAAGGATGTGTGTGTGTGTGGGGGGGGGGGGGGAATTGGGGTAGGACAGCTTGCTCCAGCCCAGCCACAGAGGAGTCAGCAACATTTTGGCAGCAGCAAGAGAGGTAGAAAGGGTTCATTTGGGGAGCACAACCAATTAGAAAAAGGCTAGAGGCCAGAACCCTGAAAAACCCTGACAAAGGAGAGGCCAGTCAAAGGCCAGAGGCCGGGAAGGAACTGGAGAAAAACACTTAAAAATAAAATGGAAATGAAAGGTAAGGAACCCACATGAAGGAAATAATAAAGTATTATTGATGGATATCAAATAGCCATTTAAATGGAAAGACTGAACACGTGCCCATAAGACTTTGTTTTTTTAAAGATATAAATTTCCAAAATAATCTGGTAAGTGTAAGGTAATTTTAGTCAAAATCCCAAGGGTTTTCAGAGAGACTTTTTTCTGTTTTTCTTCTTTTTGTGAGTAGAAACTAGTGGTGAGTGATTCTAAAGTTCGTTTTAAAGAATTTAGCTAACAGGCAAGAAAATATTTAAAGTAACAAATGAGGGACTTACTCTCAGATACTGGGACAGTACTACTCCTAAGGAACAATCTGTTGGGCTGGCTGGATACACGGGCTCAGAAACAGGCCACATGGGTTCCAGCCCTGACTCTACTTACTACCTACTGGTCTTTGAATGTATGGACTCAACTCAGAACTTGGCTCCTAGTAAGCACACATTAAATGCTAGCCGCAAAGCTGGCCTACAGCTACTGCAATTAAAACTGCAGTACTAACCCAGGGGACAGCAAACTAGAAAGATAATGAAACCAAAGAGGAAACCTTAAGAAAGACCCAAGTGTGTGTTTTCATTGATTCTACATGACATAAGGATGAGCATTATTTTTTAAAAAAAGATAATCACGGCATAGTTTACTTCCTGGGGAAAAAATTATGGTAGATTTTTATTCCCGCGACATTCTAAAATAAACTCTAAGGTTAAACTTAAAAAACAAAGAAACAACAGATAAGTATTTACATAATGTTAAAGTAGAGCAGACTTATCTAAGCCCCATGTCCCATGGGTTTGACTGTATATAAGTTTCAAACCACAGGTAAAACTAAAAGACAAATTACATTCTTGGAAGAAAAATTTGATATGACCAAGAATTAATGTTTTTACTTATAAAAAGGCCAGATAAATCAATAAAGGAGAGGAAAAAATAGAAAAAGTATCAAGCAAAGGACATATAAAATTCATCTGAGAACTAATTTTTGAAAGTTCAAACTCATCAATAATGAAAGGAGTAAAAATTAAAACAAGACCCTTTCTTACCTAGAAATTTTGTAATGAAATAACACAGTGTGGGAGACAAAAGCAGGTGGGACTCATACTGCTCACAGGAGCATAAGGTGACACAATTTGACACTCAATGCTAAACTACATGCCAAAATATTAACAGTGTTTACACCCCGAGACGTTGCTGCATTTCTCTTTGCAATGTTCTGTGGTGTTTTTCTAAATTTTCTTATGAAGCCTCTATTGTTTTTATACTGGGGGGGGGGGATGTTTTGTTTTTTATAAAGAAAGTATGGTTGATGGTGTGTCGTGTAACCTACTCAAGGAGCACATGGACTGACAAGTCCCTCAGATTGGAAATTGGGAACACTAATGACAGCACTTAGAACAATGACAGAGTCATCAGCTGCATCGGCACAGTGGGAGCCAAGATCCTCTTGGGTAGCTGAAGACCTAGAGACAACAGCTTAATCCCGTCTATAATTATTCCACCCAACATTCACTCTATTAAGAAATCCTTGCTGGACACCACCCTCTCTCCTCCCACCTCCCTCTCCAGTCTGACGCTTGCAGTGAACACCCACTTGTCTCCTCACCTGTCCCTCACATATGCCAGGTACTGTATGCACGCTGGTAATACAATGAATATTCCAGAAAAAGACCTGTGCTCTCATTGGCAGCAGGCCAGCGTTCCCTGGCCATAGAACAAGGTCTTCTTAACCAGGAACAAAAGGTCCTGCCAAACCAGGCCACTCAATCCACAGAATACTTTATTATTCTATTGTAAATGGAGAGAAGAAAGCAGGGGCTTGTAAGATGGACTGCTCATTGTTGGAATAAATTTTCCACATTGTTCATTTTGTATTATCTCTACTAGAGAGCAGACAAACCTACCACCTAGGAGTCAAAGGAGAAATAGAAAGACAAACCATTGTCAAAGGTGGGAAGAGTAGAGGCAGGGGCCAAAGAGAATGGCCATCGTCAGGCTGTGTCTGTAGGGAGTGACTGACAGTGAACGTCTTCCTGTACACCTTGCTAGAACATGGGGGAGTCTCATGGTCTTCTAACCTAGGAGCAGGCAAAGAGAGGCCCCTCCCCAAAAGGCTGGGAAGCAGTACAGGGAGCAGGCTCACTACCATGCTACATTACCTTGTAAATCCTGACTGCTATGTGCTTCCTGGCAATTGTAGATCTTTCTTTCAGTATCTCATTTAAAGACAGAAGACATAGGTCTCACTAATTTCACCTGGTTCTTTGCCCTCAAATCTCCTAAATCCAAAAGTATAATAAACACATAAAGCAATGAAATAAACAAAGTGATCATAGCTGTGTTCAGTGCTACTGAGGACACAAAGAATGACAGGACAAATTCACTCTGAAATGGAGGAGTACACAGGGAATCAGGAGACCACGGCCAAGTGGGGAGCAGGGGAAGGCCTTTCTCTGGTGAGGCCATCAAACAGGAACTCTCAGAATAAGCAGCAACTAGCTCTTTCAACAGCCTGCACAAATAACTCAGAGAAATTCAAATTCAATGCTCCTGACAGACTTTCTAAGAGCCAGAGAAGATAATACTCACCCACCCCTCCAAAGGGCAATGAATTGAGTGTGAAGTGCATGATGACATCGTTGCCTGTGACACCACCACTCGATGTTTCCTCAATCACACGTCTGATGAGCTGAAGAACAGACCAGATGGGTCGTGGTCAGTGGCATGTGTGTCTTAAGTGGTGCTCACAGCTCTTCATACATAGAGCTCTGTGCTCTATGACCACACATCCTGACTGTGTGGGCCAGTGAAGTTTTCTTGTCTGGGGACACTGTGCCAGACTTTGTTGAACTGTGTCAACTTGACAAACAAAACTGACATTACCTTCTGAGATGTATACCTAGTACAGGTTATACTTCTAATATGAAAGTCTCAAATCTGAAATGCTTTAAAGTACCAAACTTTTAAAATATCAACATGAGGCGGCTACAAATTTTACACCATGAAACTGTTTCAGACAAAATCAGTAAAAATGTTGTATAAAATTATCTTCAGTCTATATGAAGTATACAATCTATATGAATCATCCCCAAGACATCTCACTATATACAAGCAAATATTCAAAACTCTGCATCCAAGACACCCCTGGCCCCAGCACTTGCATGACGAGGGGGACAACCCTTCAGGTCTTTTCATTAAACCACCTAGCATTATTCTCCCAAACAGTAACAAAAGATTTTTTACTAAGGATAGTTTAGGATATATCTCTGTCTTCAAAATTTTTTTATTTTTCAATCTCTACCCTAAATTATAGCATATGGTAGTCTTTACAAAATGCAAAGGATAAAGATTCTAGATTAACTGCACCCTATTTTGAAGAAGTGGCCAGTTGGCCTAAGATCCAAAAAGGTACAAAGACAGTATGATTGGTAAAGGTCATTTTGCCTGGGTGCTGAAAAAGCTCTTAAGAGTTCTTCACCAAAAGCATCAAGTCTAGACTGCAGTGACCTCAGGTGACCCACTGCTGGGACACGCTCCTCACACAGCTGCACCCTAACCAACCGAGTTTGGGCTCCAGGGTTGTCATCCACCCCATTACTTATGGTCATTTAAATGGCATTCAATTGCTCTGTGAATAACTCAGGTTTTACTGAGTCCCACATATTTGTCTCACTTCAAATCTCTGTAATTATCTGTATCTCTTTAGTGTTCCAAGGTCTGGAAACTGCCACGATGACTTCTGCTTTACCACCAGAAGCTCTCCAAGAAAGTATCTAGCTTAGGAATGGCCCACATTGACACATTCCATCTTCTCCCTTCTCATTTTCCTATTTCTCCGGGGAAGCTCAGGAACCTACTTGCTTTTTGTCTGTTAATAGCGGCCAGTCACCTAGCAACATGGATGAGCCAAGCAGAAAGCTGGAAAGCTGCTCCATCAAATGGAATGGCTCCACTATTCTAACAATAAAGCAATGTAGTTTGAGAAATTCAAATCCAGGTATTATAACCATTTATATGACAGTGCCAGACGTCTCTGTCCCGTTCAGCCTCATCAGAGCAGCTGTGAATGCCATTTCAGTCACAGGATTGAGTAGGCTCTCACAAACTAAGGCCTGTGGATTCATGTCAGAAAAGCACCAAATGCTGGTACATATGACTTTTCCAATTACATGAAAGGTGTTTGTGAGTCAAAAGCCTTCTGACACTCACCTCTGTGGACTCCCATTTAACTCCAGGGAGTAGGGAGTAGAGCAAAGGTTGCAATGGTAACCCTGAGACCTCATTACCCAAGACAGCAAGCTATGAATACAAACTCATTTAGATGGGCTTTGATAAATAAACTATCATTTGTGTTCCAACAAAGAAGATATAAGTCATGATGCCACTCATGACCATGTGCTGTTCTCTAGAAGGCTTACCTTATTATTATGAGAAAATATATAGAGAGCTAGGGGCTTTTCACGTTCGTTTATGAAATTTATGGCTTCATCTACATTTTTCACAGGAACTATTGGAAGAATTGGTCCAAAAATTTCTTCTTGCATCACCCTGGATGCAGGATCAACATCAATAAGTACTGTTGGGGCTGAGAAATAAAACAGAATGAAAATGCTAAAGTGGATGACAAATATAAAAAACACTCTGATCTTACATATATTTTACTGGGCCACATATCCATTACTTCCCTCTCTCACCAAAATCATAACTATTAAAAAATAAAGTCCTCTTAGCATGTGTCCACCCTGGATTCAATTCCAGCCAAAACCAAAGTAAAAGTAAAAGAGAAGCTCTGAATTCTCACTGACCTATGCAAACAAGAAAAGTCTCCAAAGCTGATACAGCAGGGATCCTTGTGCAAAGAAAGCTATATCTATGCTGAAATATATCTTACTCACATTGAACCATATTCATAGCCATGCGCATATTTAACTGGAGGTTACACTCACATTTCTCTATGGATATGTACTTTTAGGAGGACAGGCAGCCTGTGAGACAAATCCGTAATATTTCTTCTTAACCCAATATTTATTTCACACCTATTATCTCCATGACCTTAACACAGCTCTGTTAGATTAAGAAATGTTCCAGGGGCTGGAAGAATAGCTCAGCGGTTAAAGCACTTGCCTAGCAAGCTCAAGCCCCTGAGTTCAATTCCCCAGCACCACATAAAGCTGGGTATGGCACACATCTCGAATCCCAGCACTCAGGAGGCTGAGGCAGAAGGAATGCCATGAGTTCAAGGCCAGCCTGGGCCTCCATAGCGAGTTCAGGACTAGCCTGTACTGCAGAGCAAAACACTGTCTCAAAAAAAAATTTAAAAATAAATAAAAATAAAAATAAAAATAAAAAACAAAGAAAGAAAGAAATGCCCAAGCGGGAAAGACTTCCTTTCCCTTCAGTGCAGTGTTTTGTTTACAATGAGGAAGTAGCGAAGGAAAAGGAGGCAAAATGGACACTGGTACAGCTGTGCAGTGGGACCTCGTGTCCTCACCAATCTGAGTCACCAATTACCAATACTCAAAAAGACCTGTATACGTGTTGGATCATCAACTAAAATGTAAGACACCTGGCAACACTAAGTGGGCTCTTCACTCCTAGCTTCTAGTAGACTCTGTTGACAACACGGCTGAGGCGAGCTCCTTACAGCATCACTCTAGGGGTATGCTCCCCTAAATCCATGGCCTGCTGCTTTTTCAGGTCACAAAGGCAATTTGGCTTGCGCTTCCACTTCTCTGTATAGTCAGTCACACGCTCAGCCAAGGCCACCTAGCTCCAGCTCAGGAAAAGTTCCAATGAGATCAAGCCAACTGTGCTGGCTCCCTCCTCCTGCCACTGATAAGCCTAGAATGGGCAGAGTTGTTATGCCAGGGATGGGAGAGCAAACTCAGAAGAGCTAGGGGTTGTGATGGCACAGGTGGGCCGCTGACTCATCCAGGCCGGGAGTGCCTCACGGGTGGTTATAGGAAGAGAATTCTCTTTATTTAAATCCTTTACAATTTAGTTTTTGTTTTGTATTGTTTAGTTTTCTGAGACAAGTTCTCATTATATGGTCCCAGGTGGCCTTGAACTCTCTACGTAGCCCGGGCTGGCCTCAAACTTGCAGCAATCCTCCTGCTTCAACTTCCTGAGTGCTAGGATTACAGGCATGTGTCACTATAACTGGCTTGCTTTAATGTTGGGTGGGTTTTCTGGTGATCTGCAGCAACCTATCTGATGAGAGGAGATAAATAAGGAACTTGAGGGATGTAGCTCAGTGTGAAGGTCCTGTGTTCAATCCCAGTAACACCAAAAAAAGCAATTTGGGGAAGCTTCTTTGCCCACTACATATGTGTGTATTTTTTTGTCACTTTATTATATTATTTTAGAAAAATATATTTTAAAAAACATGGCAAAACCCCCCAAAACACAAAGAAAGTAAACAAATAACAAGGCCACACATTACAGACTAAAACATTTTAGAACAATCTTGTTACTGGCTAACTGTGGGCTGTAGTGAAGCTACTTCTTTCCTTGTGCTACTTTCCTAACCAAGAACCAAAGTGAGTATATAAAGTTCTATTCTGCTTCACAAAGATATCAAAAAGAAAAAAATTAGACAACAAACTCTATATAGATAATTAGTATTATTAAACTTGTGTATACAACCCCATGTAAAAACAGCTGTTGCTAGGTCAAGGGTCACCAGCAAGACGGCGGCAGCGCTGACATTCTGCCGGCTGCTGGTCTTCCCTCGGGATGCCTGGGGCTTCGGAGTGCTGGGATCGCCAAGCCTCCAAGCAGGGAAAAGATCACACACTGGCCAGGTTTATGATGATAAAGGCTACAGGAGAATTCGGTTTGTAGGTCGTCAGAAAGAGGTGAATGAAACCTTTGCCACTGACCTGATTGCAGAGCAGCCTGTGAGTGAAGCAGAACATTGGGTGGGGACGTGTGACAGCAGTGGGGGTGCCCTGGGCCACCCCAAGGGGTGTACATCAATTTGGAAAAAGAAACAAAGACAGGGATGTGTGGCTACTGTAGCCTACAATTCAAGCAGCAGCATCGCTAACACGGGCACATGGATGGACACTGGTGCCCCATGGGCGAGGCCTAGACCTGTGAGGGCTCCAAGGCTGAATAAAGGGCATGGTGCCCAAGAGAGGAAAAAAAAAATAAAATGGTTGTTAGGGCTGTGGACGTAGCTCAGTGATTAGGGCACTTGCCTAAGAAGTTCAAGGCCTTGGGTTCCATCTCTCAGTTCCACATAATAGCTAATTTTGGTGGTATATGCCTGTAATCCCAGTGGGAGAAGAACTGCCACAAGTTCTAGGCCAGCCTGGACTACAGAGTGAGTTCAGGACCAGCCTGGACTACAGAGCGAGACCTTGTCTTAAAAAGAAAAGTTTTTAAGAAAAGTGGTATACTAGGAAGTAATATTTAGTAATAGAACACTATGTAAGAACAGTTTACTCAGGGTCACCCAGCAGTGTCAGTGTCAGAGCTACCATCTCCATAAGAAAAGGTGAATTTCCATTACCTACATAGCGTGTGGTCTCATCAGTGTCCCCACCAAAAGCTATCTTTTGTCCTTCAAGCAAACTCTGTATTCTCTTAAAATGACGAAGATTGATGATCCTCTCATAATCGGGAGATTCTTTTGTATTTTCTCCATAAAATTCCTATTGAAAACAACAGGTATACTAATTGTCACAGAGCCCCATTTCTCAGTTTCCCTACTAAGCCCACAATTTAACCATTCCTGAAAATCGACCTAGTTTTATATCCTCATAGATTCTAACACCATCCCTCAAAAATTCACCAGTAGTATGACAGTGCAAGCTTAAGCTTTCAGCAGGTGAAGGACAAGAAAATGAAGTACTTTCTTCCAACAGATCTATGGCTTTCCACAGTTCCAGGTCTGGCTCTCCTGCAATCTTCCTGTCCTTCCTGGGGGTGAGTGTGGGAGTGGGTACGCAGGAAGAGGTCTGAATTCACATCACAGCTGCCCACAATGCAGACGCTGGTTGTGGCTGCTCCTTGTTGTGACATGTTAGGCTAGTACAGCAGAGACTCCCTGGAAACCTTAATACATTTACTATCTAGTCCTGTATGAAAAGTTTGCCAATCTTTGCTCTATTTTGTTGATTTATATCTTTTGGATTAGTATTTCTATCAGTCATAGGATGACAGTGAAACCAAAGGATCAGAATACAACTTTGGAATTACTGCAAAAAGCAAGCAATCAATATTTATTACACAAAATAAACCTGAAACTACTGAATTGTTCTGTCATTTCAAAGCCTGTGAGAGCTCTGAATTTAACTGAAATCAAAAAGAGCCAAATCTCTAGTCTGATTGGCAGGCATTACCCAGGCAGCTTGCTGAAATACATGTCTGTAGGCTCTAGGTGCACGGCCACCAACAGTAGTTCTCAGAATCACCTGGAGCCTACCAGACTGCCCGAATTGGAATCGGAATCTTTAAAGACTTTAAGGACTGGAAACTTATTTTAAGTGGCTCTCTATTAACTAACAGGCAGTAGGTTGAGAACTTCTGTGCTAGAATGCAAATGACTCGAAGATAAACACAGGAGCCCCCATCTTGAGACTGATTTCATCACCATCTCATGCCCAGGTATTTTCAGTCTCACCTTAATCATCTTCTTCCATCTCAGATCCCCTGAAACTGGCCAACTTCTATGTCCTCTTTGTGTGGATCCATTTTCAGTCCCAAAACTAATGTCTACTTCTCACATCAAGATTTTAGTATCTTAGCCTCTCTCCCTAAACTTCTTGAATCATGTATTAGTCTCTGTTTTTTTTTCATTTTTCCCCATTTTATTGATATGTATACGTGCAAACTTTAAGGTTTACAATGGAGTTGAGCCTTTTATGCACATATGCATCTTGTCAAGGTGACAAGGGCTTTCCCACTCTCCTTTTGTCCCTCCCTCTACTCTCCCCTCCCTCCCTCCTCTCCTACCCGACCTCCCCTGTTTCACTTTGTTTTTCATTTTAAGTTCCATAGGAGTTGTGCTCTGGGACTCTCACATCAGAGAGACCATTCGATGTTTCACCTTATGCTTCTGACTCACTTCACTAAGCATGATGTTCTCAAGTTTCTTCCATTAGTCTCTGGTATTTCTGATCCTACCAGTGCTCAATAAACAGTGCTGAGTGAGCAATAATTGTTCCAATCACTCTTTCAGCAAGGAGGCTTAATAACACCCTCCCACTACTGAACCCAGTAACGCTGGCAATCTCATTCCTTTCTACCAACCAATTCCTACATTTCCTTCAAGTTTTAGATTAGGATACTGCCAGGCAGCCTTCTTTTGTTCCCTCATACAAATCTTTAAACACCCTAAAAGACTGGTACCATCTAAAGGGTGCACAGTAAGAAATTAATTAGCTCACTCTTTCTAACAACTGGCCATCCTGGGCCCTTTACATAAATAGTAAGTAATACCTTTAATCAGCAAAGGCTAATATGCCAAAGGGTCTCTGCTTATGCCTCAAAGGATAGATGATACTCTCTCAAATTCACAAAAACAGTTTTTTAACTTTTTAAAAATTATATGCCCATTTAACTATCACTAAACAACAAGTCCAGGCTTGTCCAGCCTGCAGACCAGGAAACGCACACAGCCCAGAAGAGCTTTGAATGTGACCTAACATAAATTTTTAAGCTCACTTAAAACATTATGAGAGGGCTTTTTTTTGGCAATTTCTGTTGTAATTTGATTATGTTAACATGTTAGATATGTATTCATCACTCAAGACAATTCCTCTTCACTCAATGAAGCCCAGTCAAGTCAAAAGGTTGGACACTTGTGAACTGAACAGTTTAAGTATAA
The DNA here is from genome assembly GCA_004027205.1 of Ctenodactylus gundi. Classification (NCBI taxonomy): domain Eukaryota; kingdom Metazoa; phylum Chordata; class Mammalia; order Rodentia; family Ctenodactylidae; genus Ctenodactylus; species Ctenodactylus gundi. The sequence goes on from PVKB01004026.1 coordinate 116,074, forward strand.
ATCGACTTAGACTAGGGGCATAGCTCAGCAATTAAAGTGCTTGCTTGGTAAGCACAAGGCCCTGGGTTCAATTTTCTAGCACCACATAATCTGGGAGTGGTAGCACACACTGGTAATCCCAGCATTTAGGAGACTGAAGCAGCAGGATTGCTGTGAGTTCTAGGCCAGCCTGAGCTACATAGTAAATTCAGAAGCAGTCTGGACTATATATAGCACGAGACCCTGTCTCAAAAAAAAAAAAAAAAAGCAGGTATGTATTAACCTATCTCTGTTTTTACTTGGTAACATTTCATTCGCAGAAGTTTTGTTACCAGAGATAACTGGGGATTTCCTCCGAGAGGGGGGAATGAGAATACTGCTTGCTGCCTAACTGAGATCAGCTGAAGCAGATGTGCTGAACACAAACCTTCAGAGTCTCCTTCATCTTCTGCACGATTTGATTTTGGAGCGAGGCTTCACAGAGAATATAGTCAGGAGCAATGCATGTCTGACCACAGTTCAGGTACTTTCCCCAGGTTATGCGTCTGGGAGAGGAGGAAACCAGAAGAGCTCAATAATTCAGTCAAATTTTCACTTATTATATACTTTTGTGTTGTTTGAATGTTTACTAACCAAAACAGACTCATATATGTACTTGGGAATCTTTAAAGAACCCAACTCATCTCTAAGTCAGTTGACTGGAACTTAGAATGCATTTTCCACTGGGGTAAAATATTCTAAGTAGCAGAAAGTGCTCAAGCTAGTTTGTGGGAAATGACACTTGATAAGCAAGAGAGCCTCTGCCTGCTGCAGGAGAAGTGGAAAAGCAGCTTTCCAACAGCTCTTTCTCTTTTCTCAAGCCAAAAAGCAGACCAGGATAAAGAGAGCTCAGTTCAGGCTCCGCCTTTCCGGCTGTGGCTTCAGGACCTGCTGGTAGGATATGCAGGACTTAGCCAGTACCTGAAACCACTCCTATCTAAGTGAAACCGTTTTCCACTTTGAAAAACCCTTCCAATGTATGGATGATCTCCCCATGATCTCACTATTTACTGTTCTAGCAACTGTTTGTCTATTGACAAAGCCAACCCGGAACATGGACCTAACTCCACAGCTCCTCCTGGGTGCCCCATCTTTGAAGAAGAGAAAGCCACTTGGTCCAGTGCACAGAAGCACTTTTGTGTTTCGGTACTGTCCGGTAGCTAAACCTGACTTAGCAGAGAGAATCTGAAACCTTTTCTTTTCTAGTTCCAGCTTTAAGATGCTACCAAAATTAAAAGATGAATAATACAGGACTTTGTCAACAAAGGATCTCTGTTAAAAGGTTAACATAATACCCTCTCAACTGAGAATTTAAAGTTTTTAGGGCTGAGATCATGCTTCAGCAATTAGAGCACTTGCCCAGCATACTCAAGGCCCAGGGTTCAATTCCCCTGTGGCAAATAACAATTAGCTGGGTGTAAGTGGTATATGTTTATAATCCTAGCACTTGGGAGGGTGAGGCATGAGGTCAGCTGTAAATTCAGGACCAGCCTGGACTACAAAAGCTAGGCTCTGTCTCAAAATAAATAGGTAAATATATACTTTATTACCTTGAATTACCTACTTCCTAGATCATTAACCAGTAGACTATTAAAATTCCTTGGCAGATTTATCTGTAATCTCAAGAACAGAAATAACATTCCCAAAATTATTAATGACAACCACATTGCTATGAGAACTTGTGGCTAATCAGTAACACCAAAGATTTGCAGAAGACTTCTGTTATTCTTGAGCACATCAACCAGCAAAGCTTAAGGATGTATTCTCAGGTCATAAAGCATAGAGGGTTCAAGTGTAAAGTGTATCAGCCTATGAGGAAAAGCCTCCACTGTCGTGCAAAAACCCCAGAAATTCAGAGCAGTCTTACCTGCACGCAATGTCTAGGTCACAGTCTTTATCAATGTAACATGGGCTTTTCCCTCCCAGTTCAAGAGTCACCGGAGTCAGATGCTTGGCAGCAGCTTCCATGACAATTTTTCCTACTGCAGTGTTTCCCGTATAGAGAATGTGGTCAAATCGGTGCTTCAGAAGCTCTGTGGTTTCCTCAACACCACCATTAATAACTGCATACAGGTCCTCAAAGAAAGAGAAACACACACTCTTGCACTTCCAGATTAGTCCTCTTATGTAATACTAGCATTTTTCTTCAACAGAAACAAATAACACTCTATAAAACCAGATCAAGATCAGTCCCTGTGAGGGACAGAAGAGGAATAAGACCAAGGCCAGGAGGGAACAGCGTCTGTTGGTGTCTGTGAACCATCTACCCATATAAAGCTAACCTTGGAGAGCCCAATATTTTCTACATGAGCTCGGCAATGAGCACAAATGAGTGTAAATGGTTGGCTCTGACCAGGGACATGCAGGAGGTGGGGTGGGGGTGTGTGAAAACAAAGGATGTGCTTGAGAAAGAGAATGAATGCAGGACAGGTCCCTGACTGGTCTTTCTCTACACAACACAGCACAGGACTTAGCCCAAGGTAGAATTCAAGTCCACATCTGCTGAATGAATCTGGACTCGGCAACCCATGAGCTTAGGAGAGCTACTGACCACCTCTGTACTTCAGTTTTCTCATTTGTTACTGGGAGAATTCCCTCCTCTTCTGTAGACTGGACCCTTGCATGCCCCCATGCTATTATCAGCAGCTATTTTAATGGAAACATTTTGATGGCATGAAAACCAACGGAAGAGAATGAATGGCAAAGAAGGAAGGCAGGAGGAGATATTGTCCTCAACTCCTGAGGCAGGAGCATGAAGTAAAATCTGGTTTGTGCATCGCATGCCTCCATTTGATCTGCCAACTGAAAGGCTAATAGTTCTCATTCATTTCAGAGTTTAATTGCCAAACACATTTCAGGCTTTAACTTTTTCATGGTTTAATGTACAAAGCATATGTGACTCCCCAGTAAGCTAAGTGTGGCAGGTAGGGAGGGCATTTGCAATCCTCCAATCTGGTCTGAGTCAACTGCTGAGGGATTTACCACTGGCTAGGGGCAAAGCAGGACCTTGATCCTCTAGTTTCTGGCTTCAAGCCTTACTCAACCTATGACGTCTCCCTATCTTCCATCTCATTCTCCTAGACCAGATACAATAGCTATTACAACAAAATCACTCTGTGGGCTGTCATAACAACAACAGGATTAAAAAGGATAAATAACTCCTGATATTCCAAGATTCAGAGCTGGTCTGGAGGCCATTACAAATTAACACATACAACATAGTTAGGATATTTTAAAGTTGCCTTTTGCTGAATGCTAAATGTAGATTCTTCCCCTGCGGTGACTGTCCTAGCCAACTAGCCAACTCAAATGCATAAACTTCCTCTCTGGAAGACAAGAATTTTGATTCAGAGAGATCAACCACTTTAGCCCCACTGCTGAAATCACCTTTCTTACTTGGCCTTTGACACCCATAGATGCCAGGACTTTAACCCTGAGTGAGAATCCACCCACTGGCTCAGGAAGTCACTTTTTTCTGCAATTTTCATACCACAAACATGTGCATGTTAAAAGCTGAAGTACACTTACATGATACACTGTGAGAGTCTGGTGGGAAAAAAAGAGATTGACAGTGACAAACACATGCTAGCACTCAGCCCAAGACCAGCCCTTCAGGAACTAAACCAGTAAGTGAATAAATCTAAAATCATGACCTGGGATCATAGCTCAGTGGTTAAAGCACATGCCTAGCAGGCACAAAGCCCTGGGTTTGAATCTCCAGGAGCACATAAACAGGGTATGTTGACACATGCCTGTAATTCCAGCACAAGGAGGCTGATGCAAAAAGACTGCCATGAGTTCAAGTCCAGCCTGGGCTACACAGTAAGCTCAGGACCAGCAAGCCTGAACTACAGAGCAAGACCATGTCTTTAAATTAACTAATTAAAATAAAATCTAGATACACACCTGTCACTATGCACCAAAATCAAATCAAAGTGGACAAAAGATTTAGATATTAAAACTGAAACACTGAACCTTCTGGAAGGCAAATCAGGCAAAAATCTAAGAGATAGGACTTTCTTAATAAGACATCTAAAGCAAAAGAAATAGCCCCCAGAACTAACAAAAGTGATTATTTCAAATTTAAAATTTTCTGCACAACAAAGAAAATTATCAACAGAGTACAGGCAGAACCAAAAGAATGGGAAAAAAATTTCACCACTTATACTTCAATTAGAAGGCTAATAACGAGAATATACAAGGGACTGAAGAAAAACAGACCTCTCAAATTCAAAGGTCTGATTAAAAAATGGGCAACAGAAATGAATAGGTAATTCTCAGATTAAGAGGTTCAAATGGCCAGTAAATACATGAAAAGATGTTCAATATACTTAGCCATTAGAGAAATTCAAAACATCACTGAGATACCATCTAACCCCAGGGAGAATGGTGCTTATTAAGAATTCAAAAACAATCAATGCTGGTGAGGCTGTGGAAAAAAAGGAACCCTCTTACACTGCTGGTGAGATTGTATACTGTTATAACCACTATGGAGGGCAGTATGGAAATTCCTGAAAAGGCTGAAAATAAATACTCCCTCTGATCCAGTGCTAACTTTTGTGGGAATTTTTCCAGAAGAGTTAAAAGCACCATATAGCAGAGATACACGTATACCCACGTTCACAGCAGCACAACTAACAATAGCTAAAATGTGGAAGACACCAAAGTACCCATCAACAGACCAATGGACACATAAATTGTGGCATATGTACAGAATGGAGTACTACTCAACCGTAAAGACAGGTAGTTTTGAGGCGTTTGTAGGTAAATGGATGTAACTTGAAACCCCCATGCTGAGTGAAGTGAGTCAGATGCAGAAGGTTAAACATTGAATGGTTTCTACGATATGAGAAACCCATATTACAGTCATTTCATAGAACTAAATGGGGAGGTAGTGATAGCCTGGGGGAAGGACAAGGTGTGGGGGGGTCAAAAAGAGAGAGGGGAAGGGTTTGTAATTTTGACACAATATATATGTGCATAAAGTATATCTCATATATACATATCAATAAAATGGGGAAAATAAAATATTAGTGCGAATACAGACTAATACAAAATGTGAAGTGGAAGAAAGTATGCAAATAACAGGGATACATACAAAGCCATGGCCTAAGCATACTGTATAAACAACCACGGTTGGGTTACAGATCCTCAGCCAGCAACAACACACACTAGCAGAAAAACCAACTATTTGTTTTCCACTATAAGTAGATTCGATGAAGATTTATCAATATAGTCTTACCTGATCTAAATACTGAGGGAGGAGCTTAGCTAAGATCTTGGCTGTATTTTCACTTAGTTCAGAAGGCTTGACAATTGCAGCATTTCCTAAAAAAAGTAAAAAGCAGGAGAGTAACATTTAATACTTGAGTAACTTTTATAGTTACTAAAATGTTCATGTGGCTGGGGGCGCAGCTTAGCAATTAGAGTGCTTGCCTAGCAAGTGCAAGGCCCTGGGCTCGATTCCTCAGCACCATATAACCCAGGTGCGGTGGCGCACACCCGTAATCCAAGTACTCAGGAGGCTGAGGCAGGAAGATCGCTGTGAGTTTGAGGCCACCCTAGGCTACACAGTGAGTTCAGGACTGTCCCTGATTGTGAAGCGAGATTCTATCTCAAAACACAAACACAACAACAAATGATGTTCATGAAGGGAGTACAGGATAGATACTCCAATTCTTCCTGCAGCTCCTAATTCTGCTCTTTCTCAAAACGAGCATATTAGCACCTCACATTTTCTTTTTACTTTCTCCTTCTCAATGCTAACTCCTCAGTTCCCTTGGTTTGGTTTGGTTTAGTTTGGTTTGGTCTGATTTTTGGCACTGGGAACTGATTGTGACATAGTGTCTCACTAAATCGCTGTCACCCAGACTGGGCTTGAAACCGCAATGTTCCTGCCGCAGCTTCCCAGACTGCTGGGACTACAGACTTGCATCACTGGCAATAGGCTCCATCAGTTTTTCCCACTTCTGCCCTTTTCTATCGCTGTTCTGTCACTTTTGCCCTTGGAGTCTCCTCTCTGTCCCCAAATTATTAAGCAAACAGGCTATGTCAACATAAAGCTGTTGATCTGGATCCTCCAAAGTAAGAAATTAATCTCTTGGCATCTGTGTACACCCAAGTCATCGCTACTCCCACAGCCTTTATTTGAATGAAGAAACTAGTCAGGCAGAATCAAACGTTCATTGGAAGCCAGAGCCTCCATCTGAAGCCACACTAGAACACGATGCCTGAGTCCAGGTTCGTCCCCCTATGGACTCAGACGCCTTTAACCTTCACAAGTTCATTCCCTAAGTACTTTAAACACACCCATGCAAATCTCAACAGCCATTTAAACATATAAATATATGTTTAAAGAATTTTGAAGGTGTAAACCAAAGAATATCGCCAATGTAAATATATGTATGTCGTTGGCCATTATACTTAATTTGCAACCATTATGAAAGAATCAGCCCCTTTAAAAAGGTATAAAGACAAGCGCAGCAGCACACCTGCAGCGATGGCTCCCAGCAGAGGCTGCATGGTGAGAACAAAGGGGTAGTTCCAAGCTCCAATAATCAACACGACTCCCAGGGGCTCTGGCTGAACATAGACCTCATCCAGCATGGTGAGCAGGTTCTTCTTAACTGGTTTAGCAGTAACCCATTCAGGAAGATTCTCCAGCATAAAGTCAACTTCCGCAAGGATGGTAATGACTTCATGGCTGAATGCATTGAGTTCACTCTGATATAAGAGAATCACAGTTAATCTTGCAGAATGAGTATGAGACACTTGCCCTGGCCAAAACCTCAGGCCAGGTACATATGCCTTACAGACCAGCTGCTTTGCGTGCGGCTTTTTTTTTTTTTGCTTTCTCTTCCACTTTCCATAACAACCTCCTCACTTCCTCTGTAATTAATTTAATCTTCTAAATCCTCTACTGGTCCAATCCCTCTCAAATTAGGCTTAAATATTATCTCTTTCAGGAAGACTTCTCTGAATAATAACAGCCTGCCTCGATCACACTTTAGATACCACAGCAATTATGCTTCTCACCAGTGTCTGTCTATTTAATCCTAATACACTGGCTTATAAGTTATCCTCATATCTTATTCACAAGATTGTTTCTCAACTAAGTTTAAAACTCTGAAAGGCAGGAAACATTCTTATTTAGCAAAAAAAAAATAGATAACACACACATACATACATATTTAGTACATATATTCACAATATGCAAATATTTGATGCTTGCAGAATAAACAATTCACAGGCTAACTCTTAATCATCCCATTTTATTTAATATCACAGCCCCTCTCCACCAAAAGTACTAGAAAAGAAATTTCATAGTTGCTACTGTCACTAATCTTTGAAATAATCTTTGGAGAAGGGAGACTTGTAAACCCAAAGGAAGGCCTACTATGCTTGCTACACATGGAATGCAAATAAAAAGTAAAAATGAGATGGAAACATTATTAGAAAATATAAGAGAATATATGTATTTAAAAAATTTTTTTGAAACAGGATCACACTGTAGTCTAGGCTGGTCCTGATTCACTGTGTAGCCCAGGCTGGCCTCGAACACATGGCAATCCTCCTGCCTCAGCCTCCAGAATGCTGAGATTACAGACATGCACCACCAAGTCCAGTTTATACGATGCTGGTCAGGGCCTTGCGTTTGCTACACATGTGCTCTAACCACTGAGCAATTCCTCGAGCCCAGGAAAATGTATTTATATCCTAAACACTACTACACCTCGCTACTCAAAGCACGCTTCCAAAAGAGGCAAGGTGCATTTTAAGAAGCTCTCTAGGTAACTTTTAGTGTACTAGAATTTGAGGAATATTGTCTTAATAGCATACAGACTGACCAACCTAATAGTAAGCAATCATGAAGGAGAATTTGAAAACAATATCCAAAAAACCCCACTTGCTGTTTACGAAGGAGCAATGTTAAAAAAAAAAAAAATAAGAGGGGAGGAGGGAGGAGGGAGCTGGACGAATGGCTCAGCGGTTAAAGTGTTTGCCTCCCAAACCGTAAGTTTGCATGCTTGATTCCCCAGCACCACATAAGCTGGGCGTGGTGGTGCACACCTGTAAACCCATTCCAGTACTTGACAGGCTGAGACAGGAGGACTGCCATGAGTCCAAGGCCAGCGTGGGCTCCATAGTGTGTTCAGGACCAGCGTGGACCCTGTCTCAAAAAAAACCCTTCTGTCGAGGTAGTAGTTTGTACAGAAAAGTTCTAAAAAGGCCATAATGCGGCATGAATATCACAAAAATAATTAAGAACTTCGCAGGCAATTCACAAAAGAGGAACTACGGAGGCCAAAACAGGACATGCATTTCCAACGTGTCCGCAGGTACACACACGGGCTGGCTCTGAGGCAGGGTTGATGGATCCGGCATTCTACTTTCTCAGTACTTCTGGAGGGACTATCTTACCATGTTTGCGTACTCAGAAATAATGGAGCCAAAGCCTAGCTCACTGGTTAAAGTGCTTGCCTTAGCAAGCTCAAGGCTCCGAGTTCAGGTCCCCAGCACCACAAAACTGGGCGTGGTGGCTCACGCCTGTAGTCCTCGGAGGATGGCTGTGAGTTCGAGGCCAACCTGGGCTACACAGTGAGATTAGAACCACCCTGAACTACGGAGTGAGACCCTGTCTCAATCAATACAGGTTTCTCTCACACGAAAATCCAAAAAAATACATAAATAATTTAAAGAGGTGATAAAAGGGGCAGATGATAGGAAACAAGGAAGGAGACTTTGTGACCGAGGGAAGGGAATCTGGAGGAGAGAGAAGGGGGGAAGAACAGGCAGAGGGAAGTAGGCTACGATGTGATACATACGTAGCATCCCCCCACATGAAAGCAGTCATTTATCTTTTCTATACTGTAATAATTTTTTAACAAGGGAGGGGGGAGCAGACGCGTCCGAGCCACGCGTCCGAGCCACCCGCCGGGGGCGGGCGTACCTTGCACAGGTCTGCGGCGATGGCCGCCAGGATGTCCTTCTCGCGCTCCCGCACCATCCTCCGCAGGGCCTCGAGTTGCTGCAGCCGAAACCGCAGGGGTCGCGACCGGCCTGACCGGAAAGCCTGGCGAAGCCGCTGGACTACGAGCTCCATGGCTAGTCGGGAAGAGCAAGGCGAGGCCCAGGACGCCGCGGCGAGGGGGCGTGGCGGGCGGTGGCAGCGAGTGCGGACGGGTCGGGCCTTCCTCGAGCGTCGCCTCCCCTCCCTTAGGTGGAGAGCCTCTGAGGTCCGGCCGGTACCTCGCTCGCTACACAGCTGGGTCCCCAGCCTCACCCCGTCACCAGACTGGCCGCGAGGGGCGGGGCCGGGCGGGGCGGGGCCGGGCGCAACCCCGAGCGGCGTGCCCACTGGCCCGGACGGCCCACGTGACCCGAGACCCCGCCCACTGCCCCCGCTCCGAGCGGCCGCAAGGGGCGGTCAGCGAAAGCAGCGGTGGGCTGAGAATTGAAAAGAAGGGACTGCAGGGTTGGGCGGAGGAGGCCGGGGCAGTTCCGGAAAAGGACAAGGGTCCTCCGTGAGACGCGAGCTGAAGCGCGGGCGGAGCCGGACGTCAGGCAGGAAGCGCCCCGGCGCGGACGCGCGCGGCCCACGCCCCCGGACGCCGGGGGAGGAGAGAGGTGGCCTCCTCCTTCCCGGTTCTGCGGCTGTTCAGATGTGGCAGCCGACACCCTCGGGCTGGGCCTTTCTGGGTGCGGGGAGAGCGGGACACACGCTCGCCCTCCTGTGCCTAGCTGCCCCGTTTCCTCCGCGAATGAGCTGCCTTGATCTCGTGCCGCGATGGCTCTTAAGAATTCCCTCGAAGTTCGTCCCCTAAGGGCAGGAGACTACGCCTTCGTCGGTAATCCCGGCAGCGTGCGCACATTATCCTGGCTCTCCCCCGCCCCCAGTTTTGCCCTTATGCTGTGTATCACCCTATTTCTGCTCCTCTTTACGGCGGAACTCCCTCTGGAACCCACACGCCTCAAGTTCCTGCCAGTCCAGGGGGAGGTCTCAGATCTCATTTTGCCTGACTGAGCAGCAGTAGGCGACGGTCATTTGCTCCCGCTCGAAATACTTTGTTTTCCATCTCCCTGTGCTCTATGCTTTTGCTTTCGTTTTTCTCACTTGAATCCTCTGGTGTTTCTACCCTTGCTGACCTGTTCGGGTGCCCCAGGGCTCAGACCTTGGCTCTCTTCACAGTCCCTGGTTTATGTAATCCCACCATTTCCCCTGAATTCCAAAGGGTATATTTAACTATATCCTATTTATATAATTTGCATTTGTAGTAGACATCTTAAAGTTATCCTGAAATGGAGCTTTTCATTTATTCTCCACCCATTTTACACATAATGCTCACCTCCCCTTGTATTTCCATCTCAGCAAATGAGACTGTCCTTTATCCTGTTTACGTAGGCAGGGTGCCTGGGGTGACCCTGACCCTTCTTTGGTAGGGCATGGTGTCTCACACTTGTAATCATAGGCTACTCTGGAGAATTGCAAGTTTGAGGCCCGTCTAGAACCTATCTCAAATAATTATGGAAGCAGAAATAGCTCAGAGCTTCCTAGGTTCAGTTCCCAGTACTGAAATGTGTTTAGGGGTGTGTGTGTGTGTGTGTGTGTGTGTGTGTGTGTGTGTGTGTCTGTATTTTCTCCCCACTTCTATTCTTGTTCAAATCATTGTCGTTTTTCATTCCAACTGTGCATAGCAATAGCCTCCTAATAGTCTCGCTGCTTCTAAACCTGAATTTTGGAGATTTTAAAAAATATTTCCCAATTCTACACTTTCCTTTTTTAATTCTATAGAGTAGAGGCTGAGAGTGTATAAACCACATTTCATCCTGGGAAAGTAAAAGCTTTCTTTTAAAAAGAAAAAAAAAAACCAAAGCTTTCCTTGGCTCTCTTGTCATCTGGCTTCCCAAAAGTTCTGCAGTAGGAGGCACTACCAAGAGGTAGGAAGGACACAGAAGGGAGCTTTCTGCTTCTGGATCCAATGGTGTGGCTATTGCAGGCCACTTCTATGGTGGAAGTGGAGGCAGTCTTGTTCCCAGTGCAGGATGACAGTGGGCAGCATCTCTCAAAAGTTTAAGAGTCTGTACAGCCCAAAGAGTTCCAGCCAAGTGCATTTTCAGCAGCTTCTGTTCTCCAACATCACCCTGTTCCTCCTTTTGACATCTATTACTCTTAAATATCTTCTCTATGAAATAACTACATTGGTTTCTCTATCACGACTGGACCCTGACCTGCAGCCTGTTTTTTGCCTACCTTTCTTTGATACTTTCAAAAGGTACTCTGACCTTCATCCCTTGCTCAAACCCTCCAGCAGGATCCCACAACATTGAGAATAAAATCCAAAGCCCATGCAGTACTCTGCAGGCCCTGGCACCCTGTCCTCTGGAGGTGCCTCTTTTTGTAGGATTCTCCCACTTAGTGAATGTTGAGTCCATTCTTACTCCAGGACTTTTACCCTCGGTTTTCTTTGCCTGGAATGCACACCTAACTTGCTCATCTCTGTGACTTTCTCAAGAGAGTGTGATTTGAGGAGTTTTAAAGGAGATTCTTGGTGAAGCAAGAAAATTGGCAAGACCAGGCAACATTTTTCACCCCTGCTTGTCCCTTGCCTTCTAAAATAAGACAAGAAAATCATTCCATGTGGTGACACCGTGGTTAAATTCAGGAGATTGAGGTGAGAAGGGATGGGAAGAAGAAAGGAAGGAGGCATCTCCCCTTACAGAGAAACGCAGCGGCCTCCGGCGCACAATAGATCTTTACACTAGCTGCGTAAGTTACCGGGCACAGCAGGGCACTGTGGAAAGTCAGTATCTAGAACTGTGTAGCAATGTTTAAATTAGCTCAAAGATCACCCCAGATTATACCCAGTTATCTGTTTTTATCTGATCTGAAAAAAATGGCCATTTATAAACCTGAAGCTAAATAAACATTGTGTAAGTATAATTTTGTAAAAGTAATTGAGATATAAATCATGCTATGAATTTTTAAGAAATGTAAACAGCAGAATTCCAGTGTGAATACTGAACAGGAGTCAATATCATCTAATGCAAGTTAGTCTCTGAATGGCAAAGAACTGCTTCTCCCACTAAGGATTAATGTGAAGGTTTCTTCAAAAGAATGTCGTATGACTCCAGTGGCCCAGCCACCAACAGTTTGACTCTTCACCAGATCTTGCACAACTTTTTTATTCGTTGGAGAAACCCACTGATGGCATTTAGTAGGGGCATATTTAAAGACCACATCTAAATGCTTCAACAGCAAGATAAATATATGTATGGAACCAAACAGAGTAATGAGAATATTTTACTGTACTCCCAAAGTGAAACATTCTCACTGCTAGCTTTTGAGTACAGTAGATTAATTGATTTAACTAGATAAGGGTCTGTGAAATTACCACTGTAGAACATAGACAAACCAGAAGTAGTAGCATACACTGTAATTCCAGCATTCTGGGAGGCTGAGGCAGGAGGACTGCAAGTTAAAGCCTATCTTGGGCAACCTAGTGACACAATGAGACTGTATCAAAAGAATTTCTTTAAAGAACTGCTGAAGGATAAAAGAAGGGTAAAATTACAAAATGGCTGGAGATTTAGCTCAGTGCACTCGGCTGGCATGTGTGAGCCCCTGGGCTCAACATCTAATACTACCAAAAAACAAAACAAATATACTTGCCAAAAGGAAATGAGGAGTTCTCACAGCTACTTCTTTCAGAAAATGTAGCAGACCAGAAATTTTAGTATGCCTGCCCACCATACTTCCAGGAAAAAAAGATTTCTTTCTTTGTGGATGATGACTGTGTGACCCCTTTCCACCACAGTCTCAGGGTTTTCATATGACCCAGGCTTGTCTAGACAGAGAATCAAATCTTTCTAGGACCCCAGTGATGGATTTAAAAAAAATATGGAAGTAACCTACTCTTGACTGTTAAGCCCTCCCTGACCTTTTGTTAAATCTGTCAACTTCTGTTACCAACTTCTAATTTGTTATGCATATCAGCAGTAATGTGAATGGTTGATCCTAAGGTCCTCTGTTGCTAATGTTTTGGCCTGGGGAGAGAAGTGATTCCCTGAGAATAAAGTCAATACAGAAGACAGCAGAGCTCAGAGAGACAGTATCCTGATAAGTAAAAGTTTGAACATAAAAGTATATCTGCACTGCATGGCTCATGAGCCAGTACATTTCTGATGTAAAGACCCACAGTTTCAGCAAACTTCCAGTTACTGAAAGAGAGTTATTTTTTTTTCTGAGACAGGATCTTGCTTTGTAGCCAGATTGGTCCTGAGCTCAATATGTCACCCAGGTTGGCTTCAAATTCACAGCAATCCTCCTGCCTCAGCCTCTTGAGTGACAAGATTACAGGTGTGTGCCACAATGCCAGGCAGGATTGATTGTTATAAAGAAATTTGTCAAATTTCACTTATTCCTGTTGTGCAGGTCTTCAGATGAACTGCACTGTGGGGCAGGAGGAATTAAAACATCTTAAACACTATGATACTGTTTCTAAGCAGGGAGAGAGAGGTAATATACTCTTTGCAAGGAGAGGGAAGTAATAAGCAAATGAGATCAAAGTTTCTAGGAAACGAAATTAGGGTCAAAAGGAACAAAGAAGTCCTGGACACCTTGAAGTTGAGAGAATTAAAAAATATCTATTTACCCTTACCTGTAGGGGTGGGGAGAAGGAAGCTCCTGACAACTGAAGAGGTCAAAGACCTAAACCTAGAGCATAGGCTATCTTTTTTTAATAATAAACATTCCATTTATATTAGACACTACATAAACAAAATAGTGCACACTGTGAATTGCTACAAAGTTACCTTCCATGTGTATCTACCACCCAGATCACTACCCATTTCCCCTACCCAGTTGGTACTGATTTAACTTTAATAACTAAATAATTCTTGGTATGCTTGTACCAATGTACCCTCCAGTACTGTACAGCACAGCGCCACTCTCTCTCCAGATAGTCCAAGGCCACAGACCCACCCACATGAAACTAAGGGGAAAGGAGATACAAAAATTGTGCCAAGGAAGCATCCAGGAATGATTCCCACAACTTCTTAAGAAATTGAAACTTCATCTTTCAAAAGAAAAAACAAGGCCTAGGAAAGACTTAAGAGATTAAAGAACAGATGCTGAGACTGTAGGGCAGGACAAACAAATTCTTAATACTCAAGAAAGAAATGCAAGAGGAAAGAATACCATAACAGAGATGAAAGTATAATGAGAAACAATAAAAGTAAAAAGATGAAAAGGAGACATATATTGTATGATTCTACTCATATGGTATACCTAGAAGAGTCAAAGGCGTTGACAGAGAGTGGAAGAGCTGGGGAGAGGGGAACACGGAATTAATGTGTAATGGGTACACAGTGGTCAGTGGGTAATGAAAAACGCCATAGAGCTGACTAGTGATGAGGTTTGCATAACAACGTGGATATACCAAATGCTGCCTAACTTTCCACTCACAGTGTAAAGTGATAACATTTATGTTATGTGTGTTTGTTCACAACACCAAATGAGAGAGAAAAGCTTGTAAACATGACTACAAAGGAAAGATTCTTTAATATCATAAGGGCTACATGTGAAAAACTGAAAGCAAATGTCATACAGATGATGAAAGACTAAGAGATCCCCTAAATTCAGGGTCGAGGTAACAGTCAGAGCTGGACCAAGGATGTCGCTAGCTTTTGTGTTCACAGCAATGATGAAATATCAGCCCCTGCTCTTTTTTTTTTTTTTTTTCCTTTGTGGTACTGAGTATTCAACTCACAGCCTTCACACTGAGCCACACGCCCATCCTTTTTCTTATTCTTTCTTTATGTCTTTTGTTCCTTTTTTTTTTTTTTTTGACTTAGAGACGTTGCTTCACTAGGTCACTAAGTTACCTGAACTTGTGATTCTCCTGCCTCAGCCTCTGAGAATGATACTCAGGCATATTTTTATCCTTGCCCACATAAAATTTTGAATGGTTCGTAAATTTTTCCCTAGAAGTTATCCTTTTATGTCAAAGAGGCTTCCTCTTTCCTTAATCTAAGTGATTGCATTGTTAAGCGAGTGGAAGGTCATGGCCTTGAGACTGTGTGCGCTGAGTTCTTACAAAACAAACTGTAATGCTGAGTAAATGAGCCAAAAACTGATGTGGACCCACTGCATGTCTTCTGTAACAAATAGCCAAGATTCGGCCAGGTACAAGTAGCTGAGATCGAGACTATCACAGTCAGCCAATGTAGGAAATCATGCCCACGGGAGGTAGCCAATCAGGTGACTGTCCTGCTTTGCTTCAGTGTTCTGCTCCCACTGTTGGGCAGAGCTCTCTCAGCCTCCTAGCTTTTGACTGGGGCCTAATTCATGAATCAATTTTTGCTCCCATAAACTCTGCTAAAACCGGGGTTGGAGAAACGGCGCTACGGTTGAAGTGCTTTGCCTAGCAAGTGCAAAGCCTTGAGTTCAATTCCCCAGCATCACATAAAGCTGGGTGTGGTGCTGCACACCTGTAAATCCCAGCTCTTGGGAGGCTGAGGCAGAAGGATTGCTGTGAGTCCAAGGCTAGCCTGGACTCCGTAGTGAGTTCAGGACCAATCTGGGCTACAGAGCAAGACCCTGTCTCAAAAACAACAACAACAACAACAAATTCTGCTAATATGAATCTATCCATTTTCCTTCTCAGGCCTGGCCTTCCTGCCCCTGGGCCATCGGACAGAGCCAATTTTGGAGTGTCCTTGTCACTCAGCCTGACCCACTCGCTCTCACAACCTCATGATGGCATTCTGGCAATAGGATGGACTCAGCTACACTGATACTGCCAGATGTGTGTGAAGACAGAATTCAAAGCAAATGCTGATTCAGGAGGCTGAGGCAGGAAGATCGCTGTGGGTTTGAGGCCAGCTTGGTCTACAGAGAGAGAGAGAGAGAGAGAGAGAGAGAGAGAGAGAGAGAGAGAGAGAGAGAGAGAGAGAGAGAGCAGGCTGGTATCATGGCATATACATAGGAGCTGAGTCAGGAGGATCACAAGTTCCAGCCTAACATAGGTAACTTAGTGAGATCCTGTCTCAAAATAAGTAAAACAGGGCTGGGGATGTACCCTTAGTTCAATCCCCAATATTACACAAAAAATTAGCTTAAGCATATTTTGTCTGTTTTGGTTTAATAGTCTAGTAGTTTGAGTTCTGTTTATACTGACTCATTTTGCAGCTTTTTACCTCTCTATTTTTTTCTTATTTTTCTCTGCTTTGCTAAAAAGCAATATATTACCTGTGGTGTGTAGAAAATACCTGGTGGCAAATCACAGTGTATAGACAGAAGGTCAAAGTCTTGAGTGATGTGAGCAGCCAGGGGTTGAGTCGTGAGCTCTTTTGTTACATCAGGTGTGGGATGAATGGATGGGTGGTTGGCTCAGTGGAGGGATTCCTGCTAAGCAGATCTGAGGTACAGTGGTGTGCACAAACCCTTTCTGCCTCACCTTTCGCCCATTTCATATCCCTTTGGGTTTGCCTAATTGCAATGGATCACATTTTTCCTGTTTTCAGTTTGATTTGTTCAGAGATTAAACCTTGTGGGATTAAGTTGAACCATAAATTATTAATTATAGACAGAACCATTAATTTTTAAACTTTATTCCTTTGAATAGATTCCATCTCTAGAAAGAGAAATGAAAATTACCACTTATAATATATTTACTTCAGTTCTTGTTGGCTAGTATATTGCATCTAGCCCTCAACAACAACAACAACAGCAAAACCTCAGTTTGATGAGAGAGTGAGCATCAGAACCATACTCAGACCTGAGCGGCAGAGATTTTGGAAGTAAACTGAGAAGTTAAAATAACTGCAATTGATACGCTGAATGACCAATATGAAAAAGACAGATTGCTAAAGAGAACACAGAGATAGAAGCTCTAAGAAAGACTCAAAAGAGAATACTAGAATAAAAAATTCTGTACTACATATGTAGAATGCCTTTGTAGGCCTATTAATACACTAAGTGAGCTTAAAGGAAATACCAACAACAAATTCCAAATGAAAGATAAAGAGGTAAAAAACTAAAAGGGATGGAATAGAATACCTAGGAATGGGGGAACAATTATAAAAACTAGAAGAAAAAGACTTGTATACTGCAAATTGCAAGACATTCCTGAAGAAAATTTAAGAACATGGAAGTAACAGGATATCAAGTGTTCATAGGTTAGAAGACTTACTGGTGTTAGTATGACCATCTATAGATTCAGTGCAATCTCCGTCAATACCCCAGTGTTATTTTTTTCCTAAATAGAAAAACCCATCTTAAAGATCATCTGGAAAAGCAACAGATCCTGAGTAGATGAAACCATCTTGACCAAATAAAGAGGATGTATACTTCCTAATTTCAAAATGCGTCACAAAGTTATAGTAATCAAAACAGTTTGGTGCTGCAATAAGGACAGATTGATAGACCAAAGGACAGATTAAAGAGCCTCACAGTAAACCCTCCTGTATATGATCAAATAATTTTCAACATGGGTGCCAGTTCCATTCGATAAATGTTGCTAGTAAAACTGAATATTCATATGTAAAAGAATTAAATTGGACTCTTAACCTTATATCATATATGAAAAGCATCTTAAAATGAATCTAAGACCTAAATCTAAGACCTAAGCTGAAAGCTTTTGAAGATAACTCTGGAGCAGATTCATCATCACTGATTACTTCCATGAGTCTGATGAGATAGAACACTCATACAAGATAAGAAAGGCAGCCTTATTACAGGTAGGCATCAAGGAAAAGCAAAATCCTAAGCCTCGTGGCTAGCTAGTTCCCCAACACTCAGGAAAGCATCCCAGGATGCATGGAGACATGCCTCTCCATGCCTCATAGGGAGGACAGACATAAATACTACAAGACTTAATGCAAAGATGTAGCAAGATGGTTAAGCTTAATGGTTCACATGATTGGCTCAGGACCTGCACTTCCTAGGGGATAGTAACACAGTTTCTGAGTGTATCTGGAAGGATCGTGGAGGCATGACCTTGGGGTCTATTTCTGGTCCCTGACCCCTTCCTCTGTGGTGCTGTTCTTCTGCTCTGCTTCCCACAAGCATGAACTAAGAAGCTTTGTTACATAATACCATTCTACCAGGATTTTCCTGCCTGGGAGCAACTAACCATCCTCTAAAGCCAGGAGTCAAATAAATGTTTCCTCCTTGAAGCTGTGGGTGTTGGGTAATTTATGACAGCAACGGGAAAGCTGACTAATATATAAACAGCATAGTGTTAATGACAGGTACACAAATATATTAATGAAACAGAATGCAAAGTCCCAAAAGTGACTCACAATAGCAGTCAACTAATCTTTGACAAAGGGGCAAACCAATTTAATGAAGAAAGGATGGCTTTAAAAATAAACTCATGCTGAAACAATCACACATCTGTATTTTTAAACCTCTACAGAATAATCGATTTTCAAAAATTAAGGGTTGGAGGAATGGCACAGTGAGTTCAGTTCCCCAGCACCTCATAAAGCCAAGCATGGTGGCACATGCCTGTAATCCCAGCACAAGGGAGGCTGATGCAGGAGGATTGCTGTGAGTCTAAGACCAGCCTGGGCTACAAAGTGAGACCCTATCTTAAAACACAAACAAAAAATTTAACTTATAATAGATGAGAGACCTAAATGTGAAATGCAGCTGTAAAAAACTTTTAAAGATAACACCTAGACCTCTGGTTGGGTGATGACTTTTTATATACAAAACAAAAAGTACAATTCATGGAAAAAGTTGTAAGTTGGACTTCATTAAACTAAAAACATTTACTCTGTGGAAAGCACTTTAATAGAATCAGAAAGCACTTGAATAGAATCAGAATAGAACAGAGCATCAGGAGATAAAGGTTAAGGGAAAGGCACGGGGTGTGCAGAGGCAAAGTCTCAAGTGCGCAGAGGCAGGAGTGGTAACAAGAACATATGGAAGGCAATGATACTGTTCTCGACACAGCTACAGACAACAGCTGGTTCATTTCACACTTCAGCCTGAACACCTGCTGGTTTACTAGATGCATGCATCGGTCATCAGCATAGCACATGTAATGAATGCACTTGACCCTCAAACGTTGCACAGCACCGTTCGGATCACTGTGGGACTGTCACGTGGTCGGTTTTGGCTGTCTCTAATGTGACTTGTTGCCCAAGATATTTCTGCCCTTCTGTAAGTCCTTCCTAAACAAATCTACTTCTGCACCTTGTTTCTCCCTTCTTGAAGGAGATCCCTTGGCATATGAAAACGATCCCATTTGAAAAATGGCAATCTGAAAGTGTTGTTTCTTAAAATCAAGGGAACATGAAAATTATAAAGAAATTGTTGAATATTGTGGAGTTCAAACATTTACTATTTGAAAAAACACAGTTTTAATGAATAACCAAATTCTAATTGCTAATATTTAATTTTTCTTTGTAAAAAACTGCTGAAGAGCTTCACATGGCTCATATCATGGCATTGTCATTCCAATACTGTAAGGTAGGCAGGCAATATATTGTCCACATTTCCAAGTTGGGTAAACTGTGAGGCAAGGAACCTGTTTAAAATCTTAGAGCTAGTAGATGAGAAAGTATTTTGAATCTGATCGTAAGCTCGCCTACCTACTCGTGGATGCTATGGTAAACATTACCCACTGTTCGCATAATGACTTTATTGCCTGAGATAAAGCAAGAAATTGGATGAAAGGAAATCGAGTTAACATTTTAGGTAGACTATACAATTTGGATTGCTGACATTTATATTCTGAAACAGTCATGAAGATTGATTTAAACAGGATAATTTTTGATAAATTTTCAGAAATATTTTCTTTCCTGGTTCTACCAACTAACAACGACCTATTTTCTGAGCAGATACTTCTGCCCATGTGGTATAATACATGGGGTCTGCTTTATGCTTGATCCTTGAAACATACTGGATCCGGCTTCACCTGGAGTGGCAGGACCACCAGGAGACAGACACATTAGCACTCATTCACGGCGGTTACAGGAAACCGGCTGGCATCCTTGCAGGAGGTGAGGAGTGGTCTCCACAAGGCTGTTGTTGCTGTGTCCCTACTGGGGCTTGCTGCTCACGAGGACAGCTAGCAGGAGGGAAGATGGATGCAAAGTAGAGGTGCTCCCAAACACAGGGCAATCCCCAAGCAGAAGCTGGGACCCCATGAACACAGACAGATTGGTTACTTTTCCATTGCTGGAACACAATACTCAACATCGCAGCTCTAGAAAGGTTTGTTTTAACTCAGTTTCAGGAGGTCTGAGTCCATTCTCAGGCAGCTGACAATGTTGGAAGGGCTGGGTGCAGGCCTAGCCAGAGAGAAGCTGCTCACAGCACAATGAGACCGGAAGCCAACAATGAGAACAGGTGGAGCTAGCTTATACCCTTCCAGGTCATGTCCCAGGGACCTGCCCCTTCTGACCAGGCCACATCTATTAACGATATAGGAAACCTATGGATTAACTCCATGATTGAACCAACATGAGCCTTGTAGGGGACATTCCAGATCAAACCGCAGCAGTAGACTTACATCAGTCCTGTTGTCTGTGATCATGGAGACAGATGTACCCTGAAGAAGGCAAGGCCGCTATCAGAAAGCTGAACTCACACACCTGGCCCAGGAGTCAGGAAAGCAGAGAAGAGAGCAAGGGTAGGTAGACCAGCTGGTCATTCACTCCCAGGGGAGGAGGCATCAGCAAGTCAGAGTATGTTTCTGAAATCTTTAGTCAGTTCTGGTAACTGGCTTGTCTGCACTTTCTAGGTAGATGACCTTATGACCATAGGCAAATGGCACTGTGCTTATTTCTTTCTCCTATTTGCATCTCCTATATTTGATTTGTCTTCTTGCATTAGTTAAGTTGAAGGTAGGAGTGTGATCTGGTTGCTCATATTTTCAGAGTGGCCCTGAACTTGGCTCAGCTGCCATTGTCTGTCCTAATACTTATGCCATGAACTGCCCACTGACAAGACTGGGTGCACTCAGGGTAGCATGGCTGTAGACCGAAAAATAAAAAAAGAAGGAGTTTGCTTTTTTTTCCAGTACTGGGGATTGAATACAGGACTTCCACACCGAGCTTCATTCATAGCCCTTCTTTATTTTGACAGGTCTTACTAAGTTGCCCAGGCTAGGCTCAAACTTGCCATCCTGTCTCAGCATCACAGAGTGCTGGAATTACATATGTGTTCCACCAACCTCTGAAGTTTTCACCTTTTCTGTTCTTTGTATATTGTATGTGAGTTTTAAAACAAGGCAAAACTTTCAGTCCTCCTCTACTTCCTTTCTAGCTCGTCACCAAAAGAAATGCTTCATGTTCATGGTTGGATTCCAGGACACTGAAGAAGCCACATTTATTAGTGGATAAAGTCACTATATATTAGAACTTTCCTTTTACATAGAGTCTCTAAATATCAAGAAGAAAATGACCAACAACCTAATAGGTAAATGGGCAAGGATATGACCAATTTATAGAAAAGGCATTCAAATGGCCCTTGAACATAGAGAATGGTGCTCAACTTCACCTGAGACGTGCTAATTAAAAACTCACTGAAATGTTACTTCTTACCTACTAGCTGGGCAAAAATCCAAATTTCCTAACATGCTCTGCCGGGAAGGTTGTGATGATATGGTGATCCTTACCTACTGCTCCTGGGGTGTAACAATGGTGTAATGTTCTAGAAAGGTAATTCGGCAATCGTCTGTCAAAATGACAAATTTGGTTAATGCAGCAAGACTCTTATGAGAATTATATCCCTAGAGATAAAATGTTCACGATGAGCCAGACCTTTAATTCAGGCCTTTAATTCCAGCACTCTGGGAGGCTGAGGCAGAAGGATCACAAATTTGAGGCCAGCCTGGTCAACTTAGGGACTTAGTGAGATCTTGTCTGAATATCAAAATTTAAAAAAAAAAAACAACTGGAGATGTAATTCAGTTCAAAGGCTCTGGGTAAAATCTGAAGTACAATATGTATATATTTTCCCATATAGGAAATCCCACCTATGAAATATAAGATGAAGGATGTAGCAGGATATTCACTATAACTGTCTTAAAAGGAGAACTGTTTGTTAGTCTTGCCTAGTCCTTGTGTCAACAAAGGGATCTTCTTTAATCCTGTCTGACATGATACAAGCTGCAAGCAGTGGGGAAAACTGGAAAAGTGGGTGCTAGAGGGCTGCAAGTATTTGAGGGTGTGACGCTTGTATCCAACAAATAGTTCATTGAGCACCTGCTGTATATCAGGCTGTTCTGGATTCTCAAGTGCCAGTGACAGACTAACTTACTGCCTTCAAGGGCCATTATGATGAGAAGACAATAAACAAATTGATATATAACATTGTGTGTGTGTGTGTGTGTGTGTATTTAGATTTTTGTCCAGCTAGTAGGTAGGAAGTAACATTTGCTATATATATTTATATAGCAAAAGATTGGAACTCTCCCAAGTGTCTCTCATAGGATCCAAGCTATATAAACCACAGTGCAGGCACCCAGGGGAGTGTCATGTGGCAGTGACATGAGATAGGAAAGCTTTCCTCGTACTGAGATAGAAGAACCTCTATGATATTTTATTAAATGGAAAAAAGGATAATGCACAATGTGTACTATGCTGTTGCTTGTGTAAGAAATATGGAAAATAAAAAATATATTCATTTTTCTTATTTTTGCTTAGAGAAAAATTGGAAATCTACAGGAAAAAACTAGCGAGGGTTTCCTATGAATTGTCAGGGTTGATAGGCTACAGGTGAGATGCTGTTTGGTGACAGGAGTTAAAGCTTGATTTATTCATGTTCAACTTTTCATATTGGGTTGACTTTTTAAATCAGAATATAAAACCACATTTGCCTGGTGATTGTTTATATGCATCAGTTTGTGCCCAGGAGGAAACCACACACTCTGATGATTGGGTTCACTTCAGTTCAAGACCTGAGATCCCGATGGGCCTTTCCCGCCTTTCCCGCCATGTGGCAATCACTGCCTATTTCCCGGTTCATTCATACTCTATATCCAGGGTCTGCACAGATCTCTCCTGCAACGTCCCCTACCCCTCCTTCCTAATCTTCCCCTCAGCTGCTGACCTCACTTTCCACATCCTTGAGAAAACTCATAACTTCCACAGATTCCCATACGGACACACCAAGCTGGAGGTGAGGGGCGTCTGTTACTTCCACTCCGAGTCTTCAAATGACAGTGTGACTGGATCAGCTCACCTCCTACTTTCTTTTGTTTTGTGTGTTGTGAGTCATCCATAAGCAATCTCCTTTGCTTCTGTGTGCTTTTCTTTTCTAAATGGACGCATGTATCTGTTCTTTGTTCTTTCTTTCACCCTGCTTTGTATCTGTGAAATCCATCCACACTTTTCCAAGTACCTGTAAATTTATTTATTCCGCCTTTCAGGTACTACTATAGCTTGTGCCACGTGACAAATACCTTGGCTGGGCTGTATGCCAGAAGCTCTTCAGCCCAGAATTAAAGTCCAATGCCCAGGGTTTTTTTTTTTTTTTTTTGAATTGAGTTATTTGGCTTTTGTTTTCGAAAGAATTCCTTATATATTCAGGACATTAATCTCTTACCAGACATACGCTTTGCAAGTATTTTCTTCCATCCTGAGGGATACCTGTTCACACTGATAGTATCCTTCGATGCACAAAATTTTTTAACTTTGTTGAAGTCCCATTTATCTATCTTTTCTTTTGTTGTTTACACATTTGGTGTCATATCCAAGAAATAATTGCCAAATCCACTATCATAAAAAATTCTCCTTGGGCTGGAGGAATAGCACAACAGTTAAAGTGCCTGCCTCGTAAGCACAAGGCCCTCAGCTTGATTCCCCAGGACCACATAGAGCCAGGTGTGGTGGTGGTGCATGCCTGTAATCCCAGAACTCAGGAAGCTGAGGCAGGAGGATTGCCATGAGTCCATGGCCAGCCTGGGCTATACACAAAATAAAAACTTCTCCTTATGTTTTCTTCTGTGTGTTTTACAGTTTTAAGTCTTAAGTCTTATATTTAGACTTTTGATGTCTCTTTTGAGTTCAGGTGTATACAGTGTGTGGTGAATGTTAAGGGTCACCTTCAGTGTTTCACATGTGGACTGTTACAGTTTGGATCTGGAACGTGCCCCAAATCCTCATGCATTTGCATACCTATGAAACCATGTGCTGTTGAGAGGTGGGGCCTAGGCAGAAGGGGTGCACCACTGGGGATGGACCCAGGAGGGGTGAGCCACTGGGATGTGATCTGGAAGGACACATGCTAGCTCCGCCCTTCCTTGCTCACTTGGCTTTCTGCCTGCCGTGCCACGAGCAGCTTTCCTCCAGCTAGGCCTTCAACATGTGCTTCCCCCACCGACAGCCACCCATAATGGACTGAGACCTTCTGAAACTGTGAGCTAGAATAAACTTTTCCTATCTTAAGTTGCAGATGTTGGATATTTTGTCCCAGCAATGGGAAAGTAACTAAGACATTGACATTTAGCTTTCCCAGCACTGTTTGTTGTCTTGGCACCCATGAGAAATCATTTGACCACACATTCGATGGTTTTCTTCTGGGCACCCAGCTCTACCCACTGATCTGTATGTCTGTCGTTGTATCTGCACACTCTTTGGATTACTGTAGTAATATTAACAATACCGTTGAGTGAAACTTTTCCTGGAGAGGTATGAACAAACATCTCTTCACCCCAGATAGGACACAGACAACAGACCAAGGTAACATTCACTCCAGAGTCCAACTTGGTGATTTCCACTCTAGGTGCTGGTGGACCTTGTGTGGGGAAGACCAGTGCGAGAACATTGTTAGGGCTGACATTTTGGTTTGCTCGGATTCTGTAGAAAGGCTCTACCTGATGGTAAAGCCCACGGCTGTCAGGACAGAGAAAGCAAGAGGAAAAGAGATGTAGTTTCTAATTAATATAAAAGTTGCCACTAAATTTGCTGAGAAGATAAAAAATTAAAAAAATAATTTGGCTGGGGTGTAACTCAGTGGTGCTTGCCTAGCATGTGCAAGGCCATAGGTTCAGTTCCCTAGCACCACATAAAAATTAGCCAGGCCTGGTGCTGCGTGCCAGGAGGCTGAGACAGGAGGATTACCATGAGTTCAAGGCCAACTTGGGCTACATAGTGAATTCAGGACCAGCCTGGACTACATAAGAAGACCTGGTCCAAAAAAATTACATTTTTTTATGTTGACATTACAGCCCCCAAAATGGTCAATGTAAATTTTAAGTTGTAAAGTATTTATCTTCATAAAAGCTATCTGACATAGAACTCAGATATACAATATACATTTCATGTCAAGACAAAATATATTAATAGAGAAATACAAACAAATGAGATTAGCAATAATATTTTATGTGGCAATGAACCACTTTCCTAAAAAAAGAAAGGCTATTTGATATAAGAAAGAGTAAAAAACACTTACAACAGGGAATATCAAATTTATGTATTTAGAAAGCATGCTAAGGTTAACAAAGAAAAAGTATACTTGAAATCTCAGCCCCTTGGGGCCAAGGGAGTAGCTCAGCGTTACGGAGAGCCAATGTGAGTGTGTACGAGACACTAGCTGCGACAGCCCTCTGTCGCTGAAAATTATAGCTCCTTTCTTTGTGTCTAGTATAGTAGCACAATTTCTCAAAATAACCAAGGAAAAACATCACTGATGCACTTTCCTCCCACAGTTACCCACCACTTAAGTTATGAGATCACCTTCTGTCCTAATATATGGTGTCTATTTACTGTTTTACTATTTACTATTTACTGTTTCTGGTTGGTGAAAAATTTTATTAAAATGCCAGCTATAAGGACAGCAGCAGCAGTAGCCAACGCTGTTCCACAATAGAAAATTAGCTCTCTCACTTTCATGATCTCCCCAAGGGTGCATGCTGCATACTGGCTGTTTTCTTCTGGTACCGTCAGCAGCATATTGTGGCTCTCTGGTCTGGTGACATCAGGCAGAATCACTCACTCCACCACTTACTTTTCTTTCCAGGTCAGGTGGATCTGTTTGCAGAGAATAGGGAGGCACTCACTGTTGTACTGAGTCAAGTAAAAGGATATTACTGAAATTTACATGAGAATATACTATAAAAATGAGTATCATTGGTGAGTATATATAAAATTACATTAAGAAAACATTTCATGAGGTTGGGTCTCATGGCACAGGTCTGTAATCCCAGAACACTGGGAAGCTGATGCAGGAGGATTGCAAACTTAAGCTCAGCCTTCATAACTTGGAGATCTAGCAAGACACTGTCTCAGAATAAATAAATAAATAAATAAATAAACATGTAAAAAATTTAAAAATGGGCTGGGAATGTCGCTCAGGGCAAGTGCCTTGGGATAGATCCTTAGTACCATAAAAACAAAAGAAAGAGAAAGAAAAAGGAAAGAAAAGACATTTCCTAGGCAAGCTCAGAGTTGCTCTGCCAATTATTATGGCTAAGATAGCATTAGCAAGATAGAATATTATAAACAAACACCTCTTGGGTGCATCGCGTTAAATAGGGCATGAAGAAATGGCCTCCTGTACCTGTTGGAGTCAGCATGATCTCTTTATTGTTCTTTAGCCCAGCTGGAACCTGTGCCTAAAAGCAAAGTTACACAGATAAGTGGGGTATAACCAAGTCAAGATAGCAGTTTTCAGTTAAAAATCCAATTTAAAGCTACTATTGAAGAGTTACAATACATAGCACAGTTTCTCTCAGCCCTAGAAGTGGCAAATGCCAGGAGAACAAAACACCACTACTGGCACCCTTCACCCCCACGCCGCTACCCTTGCCCTGCCTGCCCTGCCATGCTCAGCTCACAAAAACAATGTAAAAATATTGCTGTGTCTGAAATACCAGACTTACCATATTGTTTGTACTTTGGCCCTGCATGTTCCTGAACACAGAATGAAAGGCATAAAATCTAAAGCTAAGTAGTGTCGCCATCTAAAGGTTAGTTTATGACTCAGCTTAAAGTCTTGTACACTCTATTCCCTCAATTGCACAAAAGGAACTTAAGAAAGATGTAATATGACTCCTTGGCGCATCCAAGTGGATCTGAAAGGCGAAGGGCTGTCAGAGCTTGGAGAGTAACAGCTGACATCCCTAAATGCACCTTGCGTCTCCTTACTAAGACTTCCACCCCTAACCCAACCACCTGCCCATAGCCAAACACCCGTCTCATCTCAACCTCCCCCCATAAAACAGGCCCACAGTGCGACACTCAGATGCTCATGCCGGCCAGGATTCCCAGCCTCCACCCATATGGCCTCAAAGTCCCTCCCACAGGTCACAGATACCGAGCATACTGTGCTTCATTAAAAGATTGACAAGAATATTTTTTAAAAAGAAGCCAAAAAAGAGCTAATTTGTATAAACAGAAAACTATTTTCTAATACTATTATATAGAACATGAAACTTCGTATAAGTAAACTTTTTTAAAGGTTGGATCCCTGCTTAGTAGATATTAAATCAGCTGTAAATGAAGAGCAATACTTTCCTATATCCCCATCCCACTGTCTAGCATATTTCATGATTCACTGAGCGTCTTGGTCTAGTGGCACTATCACTTTGTCCCTAAACATTTTCCTCCTGTGCCTTGGACCAAGGAGAGCCACCTGTGCTGTTGTCACCTGCTCTACAGCTCTGCTCCAGCGTGGCCTCAGGATGCACGCCAGATAGAAAAGGGCTTGAAAACAGACACAAACTATCAACCCAGACCAGAGGCCTGTGGGTGGGAAACTAGTACCAGAGTTTAGGGTCTCTTCAGTTCTGCTCCCTGGTCATCAATATTCTTTCCTAATAATCCATTTTCTGTCAAACATTTTCAGTTTAAATTAACTTCCCTCCCTAAAATTATAGACCAGCATGGATTAGACTCAAATTTACCACCGAACTATTAATGGCAGTCAGCAGATCAACCAACCAATCATCCAGTGCCCTGTGGCAGAGAAGTGGACATGGTGGGGAGAAGCAGGCCGTGGAGGATTTACACACCACGGGAGGATCCAGGGTTTATTTCAATTTAATGGGCATCCACAGAAGGGTTTTATACTGGTGCATCTGACATGAAATGTCCCCCAAATTCTTACATATTCTGAAGTGGAGCTGTCAGAAGGTGACTGGGTCGTGGTGCTTTGGTTGATTTCCTAGCTGCATATGCTGTTGGGAGGTGGTGCCTGGTTGGAAGAGGCGCATCACCGAGGGCCCAGCACAGAGACGTGCTCTCGTCCCCCCTCGTCCTGGCTTTCTCTCTGCTTCTGGCGGCCATGGAGTGAGCGGTTTTCCTCCACCACCACCCCCCCCAGCCTTTTCTGCCTTGGATCCAGCTGAGGCTCTGAAATCATGAACCAAAACAACCCCTCATCAAGTTGTGGTTGTCAGGTAGTTTGTCCTGATGATGGATAAGTGACCAGTACTTTGTGTTTATGAATGTGAGACCTGGTGTTTTCAAACTTTTGCTTTGGAGAAAAAAAACCCTTCAGCTGTTGTATGAAAGAGATTATTAAGAACCTAAAAGGACATAATAAAAGAATATATAAACTATGCACATCTACTTACGAGAAGAAATCGCTTTCAGCTTCTTAAAAATCGCCATGAATAAGTCAACTATTTCACAGCTAGCTGCTTAGCCTGGAAAATACTATACATTCACAATTTAAGTTTCCTCATTTGTACCTTGTCAGGAAGTCCACACTGGCAAAGGAACACCAAGGCCAGTCCTCACATTTACTCCTGGCAATTGAACAAAAATGGCAATTATCTCTCCAGGTTAGAGGTAGATGGATTAACAGTATAAATGCTTTGAGCAATTCCTGAGAATCAATACACTGGATACTCATCACATTGCCAATTCAAATGTCCACTCTTTGGAAAGTGATAAACAAATGGAATCAGGAGACGTTACTCAGTAGTCACTAAAATCCAGGTCTTTGATACACATGTAAGACTTGGTGGTTCACGTTGAGTGAATATCAGAAACCATACAATAAATAAGAAACATTGAAATGACTTTGCTTTTGTAGCCAAAAAATGAAATTACAGGTGATTTCAGTTTTGTTTTTTATATTGGTATGTACTTCCCAAACATTCTGTAATGTTAGTGTACCACTTTAATAATTAAACAGTTATTTAATGCATATGAGCACCTGCTGTGTACCAGGGCAAGCCACTCATTAGTGGCTATAACATGTCACTTATCTGAAGGATCTGAGAGTCCGGGAGGGGAGTAGCTTTTCACTTTTTGTCTTTGTTTTTGAAGTAAACATGAAATGTAGAACCCCAGAGACTCATTAGGAAGAAAGGCTACTGCTTGACTAACTAGGACTTCCCCAGTGCCCAGCACGGTGCTGGTAGAGGAGGTGCAGTCGTAACAGCCTGGAAGCTCTGTTCCCAAATATAGAATGATGATTCCAGTAAGATGCATCAAACACTCCATGATCCCAACATGTACTCAAAAAGAGAGGACACTGATGACAATTACTCATGAGGCCACCAAATGACAATATGTCCAAGAAGACAAGAAAATGACACCCCCCCCCCCCCCCGCTTGGATTTGGACACAATAAAGCTCTATCACCTATAAACAGAATTTCATTTTTAAAAAGGAGGAAAGAATCAAGAATTTTTACATGATAAAAATGTACTTGAAAAAGGAGCTTGTACCAAACTGCTGGGGATCAAACCCAGGGCCTCACACGTTAGGTAGGCAAGCTACACCAACCCCAGTTAGACTGGGTTTTTTTGTACTGTAGATTAAAGAAGTATTATAACATTGAGATACATTCCCCAGCCCTTCTTATTTTGAGACAGAGTTCTACTAAATTGCCCAGGCTGACCTCAGGTGTGTAATCCTCCAGTCTTAGCCTTCCTAGTAGCTAGCTGGGATTACAGGTATGTGCCACTACACCTGTCTAGATCTTCTTTTTTGAGACAGGGTTTTGCTTTGTAGTTCAGGCTGCTCCTGAACTCACTCCATAGCCCAGACTGGCCTCAAACAGCAATCCTCCCACCTCTATCCCTTGAGTGTTAGGATCACAGGCAAGTCTTACCACTCCCAGCTTACGTGGTGCTGAGGAATGGAATCCAGGGCCTTGCGTTTGCTAGGTAAGTGCTCTAACCACTGTGATATTCCTCCAGCACCTGACCATTTTTAATATAAAATAAAATTCATGGTTACTAAAAGAAATCTCCTAACATGAAGATGTGAATATATATGCAAAACACATATATTACAAGGTATAAGTTATTTTGCTTAATTCTATGTAGTTCAAGTCTCGATAAAATGGTTATTTTAAATAGATGTTTGTGTGTGTGTGTGTGTGTGCGCGTACGTGTCTGTAACTTTCTCATATTGACAATAAAAGAAATTCTAAACAGAATGATTTTCAGGGATACAAGTAAGAAAACTGTGAGAAGGATTAACTTCTCCAAAATTGCAGGTCATGACAGTCTCGTAGAAGAATTTCAGCAAACCTTTTATAAAAATAGATAATTCTTACACTACTGAAGCTGCCTTGGGGCATCCAAAAAGAAACATTTAACTTTCTGGGTCTGATTCATTTTGTTGAGCATAATGTTTCCCAGGTGCATTCATTTTCCTACAAATAACCCAAATTTGTCATTCTTAATGGCAGAGTAGAACTCAATTATGTATATATACCACAGCTTCTTAAATCCAGTCACCTGTACTGAGGCACATAGGCTTCTCCCAAGACTTGGCTGTTATAAATTGTGCTGCTATAAACATGGGTATGCATGCATCAGTATATTATGATGACTTTAACTCTTTTGGTAAGATACCCAGAAGAGGTATAGCTGGGTCAAATGGAATGTGGGTTTTCAGTTTTCTGAGGAATCTCCACACTGCTTTCCATAGAGGTTGTACCATTTTGCTGTCCCACCAGCAGTGTAGGAGGGTCCCATTTTCCTCACAGCTTCACCAGCATTTGTTGTTCATTAAGTTCTAAATAGCAGCCATTCTTACTGGCGTTAGATGGAACCTCAGCGCTGTTTTAATTTGCATTTTTCTGATGGCCAAAGATGTTGAACATTTTCTCATGTATTTATTGGCCATTTGGACTTCTTCTGAGAACTGTTTGTTCATTTCAGATTCCCATTTTTTGATCGGGTCCTTTATTTTGGAGGGTCTACTTTTTCAGTTCTTTGTATATTCTTGATAACAGCTCTCTGCCTGAGGAGTAGCTGGCAAATATTTTTTCCAATTCTGTGGGTGCTGTCTTCACTCTGTTGATTGTTTCCTTTGCTGTGCAGAAGATTTTTTAATTTCATATAGTCCCATTTGTCAATTCTTATGTTATCTCTTGGGTTTTGGGTGTTTTATTGAGAAAGTCCTTGCTTACACCTACGTCTTCTAGGGTTTTTCTTACTTTTTCTTCCAACAAGTTCAGTGTTTCCATTTTAGTGTTTAAGTCTTTGATCTCTTGTGATTTGATTTTGGTGCACAGTGAAAGTTGTGGGTCTAGTTTCAATGTTTTGCATGTAGTTAGCCAGTTTTTCCAGCACCATTTGTCAAAGAGGCTATCTTTATTCCAGGGTATATTTTTGGTTCTTTTGTCAAAGGTCAGATGGCTGAAGGTACTCAGGAGTATTTGGGCATCCTCAATTTTGTTCCATCGTTCCACCTGTCCATTTTTGTGTGAATATTGCGTTGCTTTTAACACTGTTGCAGTGTAATATAACTTGATATCTGGTATTATGAGGCCTCCTGCTTTTGTTTTGTTACTTAGGATTGTTTTGACTATTTTTGGTCTCTTGTGGTTCCATATAAATTTTTGGGTAATTTTTTTTCTGTTTCTGTAAAAAGTGCTGCTGGTATCTTGATTCAGATTGCACTGAATCTGTACATCAGGTTAGGTAGTATGGCCATTTTGACAGTGTTGGTTCTGCCTATCCAGAAACAGGAAACTTCTTTCCATTTTCTAAAATTCCCATGGATTTTTAAAAAGAGTATCATAGTTTTCAGTATAGAGATCCTTCATTTACTTTGTTAGGTTGATTCCTAGGTATTTAATTTTCTTTGAGGTGATTGTGAATGGGATTTTCTTTTCTGATCTCGTTCTCTGTATGTCATTGTTGCTGTAGAGGAATGCTACTGATTTTTGTGAATTGATTTTATATCCTGCAATTTGACTGAATTTTTTGATTAGGTCTAAGAATCTAGAAGATAATTCTTAAAGGTCCATTTATGAGTATGCAAATGTGGAAGTTGAGACAAAAAGAAAAACAAATTTCTTTCTCTGTGTGGGAATCCTCCTCCATATCAAGAAGTCTTCCTCAGGAATGGACTCAAAAGCTGGTGTTCACATAGAAAAGACCTGCTTCCTGTGGACCCTCTGGGCGTTGTTCAGCTAGGAAAGGTCTGCCTGGCATGGCTACAGAAGGGGTGTGGGGCTCCGGAGAGGACCCAGTACACCTGCAGTCTATGAAATGGGTCATAGCGTACTGCCTGAAGGAAAAGACTTCTGCTCCATCCCATGTACCTCTCACAGGAATGAATGCTTTGGGAGAGGCCCATAGCATGGGAGTTGTCCCATGTGTGCACAGCTCTACTAATCAACACAGCAGGTATGGGCTTTCATTCAGAAATACAGATATGGAACCAATGCTCACCAGACACTGAGGAAAATCAACATAAAAAAACCATCCTGACACAAAAGGAAGTATGCAAGAAACCTAAGAGAAAATCATTTAAATTATACTCAAGGACTTTCACAATTTGCTAACATGGGGCTAGGGGACACAGCTCAGTAGTTAAAGCACTTGCTTAGGAAGCACAAGGTCTGAATTCTATTCCTCCAGCAACACATAAAGTCAGGTGTGGTGTCACAAGCCTGTAATCCCAGCACTTGGGAGTCAGGAGGATTGCCTTGAGTTAGCCCAGGCTACATAGTGAGTTTAGGACCAGCCAGGGCTACAGAGAAAGACCCTGTCTCAAAAAAAAGAGGGGTGGGGGGCTGAAAATTGATAACAACCAAACCAACAAAAAAGAAGCTTTCTGAATCAAAACATTTATGGCAATCTCTATCAGGTTACCTAGTCTTTGTGAAAACCAGTTTTAGAAGGTGACTAAATAAATGGATGATGACCACCCTCGGTAGGTCAGAAGAGTAGCAAGTCAATTCCCGTAGTTTCCATGTTACCATATCAGTTCTCAACCAAAACTTACCAAGCACATAAGGAAATTGGACCCTGCTGCTCTTCACAGGAAAAAGAGAATTTGCCTGAAATAGGCAGATATTATCCTAATCCACTAGCCCAAGGCCTGCGGTAACCCAGGGGCACTTACTCAAGACAAGTGCCTGAGTCTCGGCAATAACACCAAACTGTGGTGTCAAGACTTACCTTTTGTTTCCTTGGTCCTGGCACCACGCTAACCTCAAACCGTAACTAGGACTTGAGACGGAAGAATGGAGTGACGCATTCCCAAAGAACAGTATGGTTCCCCAGGCAGACCGCACATTGGGTGGATGCCTACAAGACCCTCCTTGTCATTATTTCTCCTGCTTCGAGCCTGCCTGGTGCTAATTTTGACCTCTGAGGGACATCTGCTGAAACAGATGTTTTCATCTGTTGTAGTTGCGGCTGCCCAAAGTAAGCACTAACAGGGCAAAATGCAGACTAAACAAAAGCTTGGAAAGGACATCAAAGTGTCCTCATCCATACAGACACCAGGAGCTGAAAGAGAAAGGAAACACTGCCGGTGACAGAAGCAGGGAAAAAGAAATCAAGATGAACTGAAAACAAAAACAAATTTAAAAAAGTAAGAAACCAAAGATCAGCAAGTCCATGAGTAGGATTCTGTACTTGGGCTCAAGAGGACAACTGCAGGAAGGAAGGATGGAGATGTGGTGGTTCAAATGTCCTGGTACAGCATCGCCATCAAAAGCTCAACACTTTGCTAGTGTCAACGAGTAGAAGGAGGCAGAATGGACATGGTCCTTCTCTAAACAGTGCTACTAGGCCTGAGAACATAGCCTCTGGGCTTGTGTGAACCCCAAATGGTGGAGATTCAAAACCATACTCCATGCCTTCTCCCACCATGAAAGCAGGACACATGGTTACCATGTAGAAGAGAAGGCCTGCAGAGCATGGTGCCACCTCTAAACAGGGGAGGGTTGTGAATCGGAAAAGGGCAGCCTCCTACGGGATCATCAGCACAGTCACTGGTAGAAGAGGGGGGACCCAGGAGAGGCTGATCAATGGGATGAGACCTGGAAGGATACATAAGCTGCTTCCTGTCTTCCTTGGAGGACTAGTCTCAACTTGCCTTGACCTGGCTTCCTGTGTGTGATATGAGAAGCTGCTTCCACCTCTGCCTCTGCCATGTACTTCTACTTTTGCCAGTCACCCCTGAATGGACAGTGACCTTCTGAAACTGTGAGCAAAAATAACTCTTTTCCACCCTAAATTTGTGGATATCGGGTATTGAGTCACAGCAACAAAAAAGTAACAGAGACAGGCTCTCACTATGTTGCTCAGGCTGACCTTAAGCCTCTAGGCTCAGGTGATCCTCAGCATCCCACAGAGCTCCAAGATCAGGTGACCCTTAGCATCCCACATAGCTCAGGTGACCTTCAGCATCCCACAGAGCTCAGGTGACCCTTAGCATCCCACATAGCTCAGGTGACTCTCAGAGTCCCACATAGCTCAGGTGACCCTCAGCATTCCATATAGCTCAGGTAACAAAAATATATTCATAGAACAAAAAAACAAAAACAAAAACAAAAACAAAAACAAAAAAACAAAAACAAAAACCCAGAACAGTGGCTAACAGGGTGAGGAGGAGGAATGGGAGATTTAGTGGGAACAGGGTTACAGGTGTTCAAGATGAAACTTCTGTAGATGGATAGTGCTGCAGTTTACATGTGTCCTCCAAATTCAACCTCAAGAGTTCAAAACTTAACTCCCAATGTCCAATGTGAGTGGTATTTGAAGAGGGGACCTTGGAAAGGAGAGCAGAAGCCACCTGGGTTCCTGAACTACTGGGAAGAGGACTTGGGTTAGTGGGGGAATGATTGGCTACCAAAGCCTGTTCCCTGGCGCTTTTGCTCTGTGTCCCCATGGGATGCCTCACCATGTCACATGCATGAAGAAGGCTGTCATCAGACTCCGAGCAGAGGCTGGCTTCAAGCACTCAGGCTTCCCAGCCACCAGTACTGTGAGCCATATAAACTTTGTATTAATCACCTAGTACACACACAGTATTCAGCTACAGCAACAAAAAATAGACTCAGGCAGATGATTGTGTTGGCTGTATAACAGTGTGAATCCCCTTAATGTTACAAATCTATACCTTTAAAATGGTTAAAATGATAAATTGTTACATGCATGTTGCCACAGGTTTTAAATTTTTATTATTTTATTTTATGTTACTAGAGATTAAACTCAGGGCTTTCACACTGAACTACATGCTTAGCCCATTAAAATTCTTTTGAGACAGGGTCTCATTCTATAGTCCAGACTAGTCCTGAACTCATTATGCAACCCAAGATGGCCAGAACTCATGGCAATTTTCCTGTCTCAGCCTCCCACGTGCTGAGATTGCAGGCATGTGCCATCATGCCTACATGGCATGTAGGCATCATGCCATTG
The DNA here is from genome assembly GCA_004027205.1 of Ctenodactylus gundi. Lineage (NCBI taxonomy): Eukaryota > Metazoa > Chordata > Mammalia > Rodentia > Ctenodactylidae > Ctenodactylus > Ctenodactylus gundi. The sequence continues at coordinate 151,680 of PVKB01004026.1, forward strand.
CATGGTGCTGGGGGATTGAATCCTGGCCCTTCTGGACAAGCACTCTAAGTACTAAGTCACTAAGTTGCCCAGGCTAAGCTCAATCTTGTGATCTTCCTGTCTCAGTCTCCCAGAATACCGGAATTATAGGCCTCTACCACCGGGTCCAGATTCCATTGCTTTTTTTTTTTTTTTTTTTTTTTGAACAAAATTCTCTGTGAAGTCAAAAGTTGACAAACCTTTTTTTTTTTTTTGTTTGTTTGTTTGTTTTTGAGACAGGGTCTCACTCTATAGGCAAACTTATAATGTAAAGGATCAGATGGTAAATATTTTAACTTTGTGAACCAAATGCTCTCTGTCACAACTACTTAACTCTGTTCTATAAGAACAGGAGCAGCCATAGGCAATGTGTGATTGATCAGACATGACTGCGTTTCAATAAAATTTATTTAAAAAAAAAAACAGGCTGTAGGTCAGATTTGGCTCATGAGTTTGCCAAATTTTGTGCTAAGCGAAAAAGTTTATGGGAAAGAAGGAAATATAAACTACAATACAGTACTCTTAAGATTTAAGTATACACATATACACAGCTCCCCCCTCAAAAAAAAAAAAAACCCTGCTGCATATTTCCCGAGACACCTATTGGAAGAGACATCAGAGACTCAGCACCTTGAGGGAGGAGAATGCGTATGAGACGAAGGAAAGCACCCTATGGTGGCAGAGGGCTGGGGGAAGGGATAAGGACCCAGCTGCCCCACCAATTTGAGCATGAGAAACTGCATGCCTGACCATTTGCCTCTAAGGTTAAGACAGGAGAGAAAGAGAGGAGGGAGACCCGGCAGGCCCTGGACGCACTGAGGAAATAGTGCAACGTAAGAACAGAGCACTAAGAGTCATGTGGGAGTCACGGTCCTGGAAAACACCTGGTCTCCTTAGCGAGGAAGAGTAAGCCCACCCCAGCCCACGCCAGAAGTTCGGAGACAGAGTTTTGAAGGAAGAAGAAGACGCCGAAAGGACAGAGAAGGAGCTGCACAGACCCCGATGGCCCCGGATGGCGAGGAGGCGGGGCTCGAGGCGCAGACCTCACCGAGCAGGGATCACGGTGTCCCCACTGGCAAAGAGCAAGCCTGTGTGAGGAGGCAAGCTTGGGGTCCCTCCGCCAGTAGAAAGGGCTGCCACATGTATGAGAACCGGAAGTGTAGCCAAGGGGCTGGTCCTCCAACAGGTACATTTCATTAGAGCCGAGTAGACACAACCCTTCAATAAACAAAGACTCAAAGCAAGACGACCCCTCTGAAGGTAAGCGCACAGATAACACCATAAAGAAGTCAGGTGACACCAGGTGGTAGCCATCAGACACTGTTGGTGAGATACGGTACCACCTGTCAATACGTCCACGGTCTCAAAATGTATACCAAAACCATTTTGAAGATGTGTAAACAATACCTCTGTAAAGCTATTAAAAATAAAGACAGCTTATCTCATTTTGACTTTGAAACATAAATGATCTGAACTGATTAAGAATCATGATCTGAGAAAAGGAAATGGAGGAATGGCCTGCACATTCAGCCGTGGAGGCGGGGAAGAGTGAGGCTGAGAGGTTCTCCATGCTCCCCGACCTGTGCCTGCTTCTAAAGTGAGAGAGGCCAGGCATGGCCCAAGGGTGGCTGCCAGCCCAGCAGGCTGCCCGGCATCCCCAGGCCCTGGGTTCCCACTCCACACCACAAAATCAACCAAACAAAAACAACAACAGAGAAAACAAGTGAAAGAAGGCTGATTATTTTAAAAAGCCAAGGTCTATAGAGACCTACATTTATTCCTGTCTTTATCATTTTTAACAGAATAACTTTGTCTTAAGGTGTGGGTGTGGAGCTTTTCTGGTTATGGGCAAACTCTAGTCTCAGCTTATATGAATTATACAAATGTCAGGACCCAGTCAGGTTAGAATTAGTGTGCCACTATTTCAGAGCACAGAAGTCGCCCTCATCTGAAAGGAATACACCCCAAGATTCCACTAAGGATGTCAAAAAGGTGTCTGTAGTCTTACATTGATGGAAGCATTATACACTACAGACAAGATGTGGATCAAAACCTACACGCCCATGGGTAGATGACTGGATAAAGAAATTTAATATACATGTAATGGACTCCTACTCAGCTATTCAAAACAAACAAAACGGTGTCACTTGGGACAGTATGGACTAATCTAAATAACACAATACTATGTGAAATATGTCAGACACAGAAAGATAAATACTGCATGATCTCCCATCTACGTGGAATTTTAAAAATGTGTAATTCGAAGAAGTGGGGAGCAGAATGCCGGTCCCCAGGGGCTGGGATGGGGGCAGAGGACAGGAGTGGGAAGTCACTGGGCAGGGGGACAGAGGTTCACACAGGCAGGAGGAGTAAGTTTTGAGACCCCCTGCACTGTAGGGTGACTACAGTCAACAGTACTATGCGATTTATCTCAAAATAAACAAGACATTTCAAATGTATTACCAAAAGAAGCCAAGGAAGCGAGGCAATGCCCATATTAATTAGCTTGATCTAATCACATCATATCGTAGACACATACCAAAACCTCAGTGTAATCTATAAATGTAATGAGTTATAAGTCTTCAATTAAAAATAAATGCAAGTTTTTAAAATAAAGAAATAAGTATGTGTCCCCGATGGACAGGCAGAATGTTTTGGAGGTTACAGGCTCTAGTCGGGCAGTAAAGGCAAAGGAGCCCATGAGAGTCGCACAAGGGACGCAGTGTGTGAGGGGCATGTGAAGGGCAGTGCCTGTGCCACCAGCGGAGTGGGAACAGACACGGGAAGACACGGGACTCACTGGTACAGATGAGCCTACAGTCAGATTTAGAAAATTCTGATACAGTAATAGTAGTGTGAAAAATAAAGGTTAAAACACACAAATCTAGCTAAAGTAGTTTGCTAATGAGTATTATAGTATATATATATATATATATATATATATATATATATATATATATATGTATGTATAAAGAAATAGTGTCATAAAAGCATAGAAAAAGTGTAAATTGATGATTACATGACTGAAGTTGGTAATCAGTTTAAGACAGGTTGTGATAACTATGCTTTTTTGTTTTTGCTTTTGTTTTCTTCAGACAGGGTCTCACTCTGTAGCTCAGGCTGGCCTCAACCTCACAGCAATCCTCCTGCCTCAGGCTCCTGAGTGGTGGGGTTACAGGTGTGTGCGACCATACCTGGTTTATGTGATGCTGGGGGATTGAACTCAGGGCCTTGTACTTGCTACTGTGCTATTCCTCCAGCCCATAACTATTTTCTAGGTAAGCTTCATGGTAACAACAGAGTAAAAACCTGTAGTAAATAAACTAAAGCGAGAGAGAAGGAAAATGCCATGATACAGAAAAATCATCAAAGCACAAAAGACAGAAAACAGGGGGAAAAAAAGGAATAATAGATTTTTAAAAAAACTAGAGAGTAACTAACAAAATGGCAATCATAAGTCCTTACATACCATTTTTTCAGACAAGGTCTTGCTCTATAGTCTAAGCTATTCCCGAGCTCACCACGTAACCCAGGCTGGCACTGTGTTTACGGCCATCTTCTTGCCTCAGCCTCCCAAGTGCTGGGATAGCACCGTGTGCCATCTCCAGCTGATCTTTATGAGGAGCTAGGAAGTCGAACCCAGGGCCTTGTGCTGCTAGGCAAGCACGTTAACCACTAAGATAAACCTTTAGCCCCATTACCTATCTATAATTGCTTTAAATGTAAAAGGATTAAATTCTCCAGTCAAAAAAACAGCAAGTGGCTGTGCTGTACGGTCCAGCTACGCATTGCATACGAGACCCTCTTCGCTCTACAGATGCCCATACACTGAAACTGACAAAATGAAGCCACTGGCTGCCAGGAATGTGTAGAGGTGGGTGAGGAACCCACACTTTGCATCCTGAGAGAAGGGCAGGGACACAGAAGTTGGCTCTGATTCTGTGAGCGAGAGCAGAAGGTGGTGCAGGCCTACGGCGCTAGCAATGACAAGCAGGCTTCCTCAGGAAGCAAGGCGTGTGGGTGTCCTGTCTCATGGCCACATGTGCCGGCCATCCAATGAGGGCGTTTCTCTTACAGACCAAGCAGAACTCAGAAAGAGAGAACCAGTCGGCTTGGGGTTGCACTAGGAACGCCACCTGAGCATTCTCCATTCGGTTATTGTGAAAAGGGAAAGGGGAGAAGGACATTCCAGGATGACGGACACTGCCGTGCCTCGTGGACTTGGCACAGAAATGACAGCAGCATTTGCAGGCTTCTCAAGCCGTGACGGAAACAGGGGTCAGTGTTCATTACCCTAAATGACCTGTAGCACAGATGCTGGTGTGTTGCTCTGAAGAAGTAGCAGCCCAGGAACAGGGGGGCGGATGGGGTCCATGGTGCCCCCCCCCCCTGCATCCTCAGCTACTCCAGAGCCTGGGCAACTTAGCGACACCCTGCTTCAACACAGGAAGTAAACAAGGGCTGGAGATGCAGCTTGGTATGAAGGCCCTGGGAAAGAAAGAAGGAAGGAAGCAAGAGAGGGAGGGAAAAAGAAAGAGAGAGAGAGAGAGAGAGAGAGAGAGAGAGAGAGAGAGAGAGAGAGAGAACTGTGCTTGCCTAGCATGCCTGAGGTCCTGGATTCAGTCCTCAGTACTGCAAAAGAAAGAAATACAAAAAATAAGGAAGAGACAGGCCACAGAACATGAAAGCTTCTCATCTGAAAAATAAAGGAAGTCAAAGAAAATGCCATGGACTGACTTCCAAGAGACGTAAGCTGTCATCTCTGAAAGCCTCTACTGCTAAGTCCAAACCCAACAAAAAAAAGAGTAACAAATGAGATCACAGCTTGAAAAAGAAAAAGGAAAACGACTGCAAGAAAAAGACGTTTCAAGCAAATGGAAATTAAACAAGCGAAGGGGTAGCTATAGTTACATCAGACAAGACAGACTTGTGTCAAGATGAGAAAAATACAGTCATATGTAAAGATAAAGGTGTCAGTTCATCAAGAAGACACAATTGTAAATATATATGTATGTGATATTGGAGCACCTAAATATATCAAGCAAGTAGTAACAAATCTGAAAGGAGAAACAGTAATACAATAATAGTGGGACACTCCAGTACTCTTTCTATAATGGACAGGTCATTGAGGAAATGAGGAAACACTGAACTTGACCTACACGTGATCAAGCAGACCTAATACATAAAGAACATACCACCCGACAGCTGCAGAATAAGCACATGGAACATTCTCTAGAACAGACCATACACGAGAGAACAAATCAAGTCGCAACCAACTTAAGAGGCTGAAAGAAGACTGTCAATTCTGACCTTTAGGGTAAAACTCTAAAAATCGATAGGAGGAGAAAAATTAGAAAACTCACCAATTTGTAGAAAGTAACATTCTCCTAAAAAAACTAATTGATCAAGGGATAAAACAAAAATTAAATTAAAATAATTTGAAACAAGTAAAAACACAACATACTAAGCTATAATGGATGCTACAAAAGCAATGCTAACAGATAAATTTATAGCAATAAATGTATACACAAAGATTGCAAGTAAACACCCTAAACTTTATACCTCAGAGAATGAGGAAAAATATGCCCAAAGTTAGTGGAATACAGAAATGAAAGAACACACACACATGAAAGAAAGAGAGAGAGAGAGAGAGAAAATGGTTTTTGAAAAGAAACAAAATTAACAAATTTTAGCTAGACTAAGCAAAAAATAGAAGAGTCACTCAACTAAAACCAGAAATTAAAGAGCCATTACATCTCATACCTCTGAAATACAAGGAATTAGGAGAGATTACTATGAACAAGTGCTTGCTAACAAGTTGGATAACTTAGGAGAAATGGATAAATTCCTAGAAGTGCACAATTTACCAACTACATCATGAAGAAGCAAAAAAAAATTAACATAGCAATAATGCATGAGGAGGTTAAATTACTGATTAAAAACTCTTACCCCAAAAAAATCCCAGGACCTAATGGCATAATTGGTAACTTATACCAGACATTTAAAGGTGACTTAGTACCAGATTCTCAAGTTCTTCCAAAAATTTTATGTAAGGGAGGAACAGAGTGACAGACACATTATCAAGAAAATTTTACAGGCTCATATCCTTGACAGACACAGGATACTCAACAAAATACTAGCGAGCCAAATTGAACAGCACGTTGACAGCTAATGCTCCACTGTTGAAGCAGGTTCTGTCCAGGGATGCGATGAATACGTGCAGTGCGCTGCATCAGCAGAATGAAGGATAAAAACCATAGGACCACCTGAGTGGATCCAGAAAAGATTTGAAAACACCCATCATCCTTTCGTGATCAAGAACAAAAAAATTAGCAACTCAAAAAATTAGGTACAGAAGGACATTAACTTTAACATAATAAAGACCACCCAAGCATACCACCGGGTTCAGTGGTGAAAAGCTGAAAGTTGTTCCTGTAAATTTGGAACAAGAGCTTACCACCCTTGCCTCTTTTACTTAATACAATACTGAAAATATCAGTCAAAGCAATCAGGCAAGAAACACAAAACAGGCAACCAAATCAGGAAAAGTAAAATTCTGTTTGTAGATGAGGTGATCACATACATAGAAAACCTTATACTCCACTACAGAAACCTGCAGATCAGTTCAGGAAAGTTGCGGGAGAGAATTTCAACACACAAAAAGTATTTATGACTTTCCTTTAACCAGGTTACCGGGTTGGAGATAAGGGGATATATTGTCAAAGGGTACAAACTTTCACTTAGTAGATAAACAAGTTTTGGAGACCTGATGTCCAACATGGTGAGTGTAGTTAATGATCGTCTGGCATCTACTTGAAGTTTGCTGAGAGAAGATCTTCACTCTTCTTGCCACACACAGAAAAGAACATGTGGGATATACTCATTAGTTTCAGCAGCAATCATTACACAGTGCAAACACGTATCAAAACATCATGTTGTACTCCTTAAATATAAACAAGTTTTATTAGTCAATCACACCCCAATAAAGCTTCAAAAAAAGTAGAAAAACTAAACCAAAAATCTAATCTATTAACCTTACTTTAAGCATATTAAAACATCCAAGGGACCTGGGCTACGTTGGAGGTGGCACTGCTGCTTCAAAGTCCCATCTGCTTCCTCGAGCTGGTAAAACGTTAATCAAACTCCACATTCACAGGACAGGGTCCTTTTCAAGAACCAGAACTTTGCATTAGTCATTTGAACTCACTAAATCTTAATTCTTCAAAGCGAGAAGTTACAAGTAGTTGTCTATGAATAAGAGCTGCTTTGATAGACAGGAAAAACATCACAAGGTGCTGTAACTTTTAGATTAATCATTTCTGAATTTTTTAGATTTTCTAAAGGATTAAAAGCAAATGCAGAAACCAGAATTACATCTTCTCAAATTTCAAGTAACACAAGAAAGCGAGGTCACCACACATCCCCGGGTGCTGATGGGAATTTGCTTCCACCACACATAAAGGAAAAGTCGAGCAGAGAGGAAGAGGTGGGAGGTGGTGTTGGCCCAGGCTGATGCTCTGAGGGAGAAATCGCCTTAGTATCCTGAGTGCCTCCTTCCAGACACAGCAGACAGAGGGCCTGCGAGCTTTCTTGCTGACGCTGGACTCAGCCACACCTGAGTCAGAAGCTGTGTCCTTTTAATATTTTAAACCCTGAATTCACTGATAGTAGCCTGAATTTTGTGGAGGAACCCAATGTCATTACCCCCAGTAAGGGATGGGGAAGGGCATGAAGATTTATCACCATTCCTTGTGCTGACAGACTTAACAGTCCATCACATCATACCTCAGATGCAGCCAGTCACAAGAAACATGGCAGCCATACTGGCCTAAGTCTGAGTAGATTTACTTCCTGGGATTATAACATACGGTCTTCCATCAGAACGTCACCTTGGAGCGTCTTCATCAGGCGACATTTTACCATCACAAATGGCGCCTCCCGTTGGCAGAACCTGGCACTCTTCCTTCTCGCCTATCTTTGCCTCTCTCCCATGCAGTCGTCCCATTGAATCAGTTATTAACCTACTCCTGCATTTCTTTCCCTGGCCCTGGCTCACCCTGTCCAGTTGCAGCTCCTTGGGAGAGACCAGGCTCTGAGTATGACTCACGGGGTGGCCCGAGGCCCTAGTGGTCAGTCTCCGGTCCTCCCCTCCCGGACCTGCTTCACTTCGACCTCCCTCAGCCATCACCTCATCCAGCATTTTGGCGTAAGGAAAACTTTATAAACAGACTTCTGTTGATGTATTTCTTCTTCTCTCTTCCCTGCTGTGGGGATTGAACTCAGGGCCTTGGACACGGCAGGTGGCAAGACCTCAGTGATGTGTTATGTTCCAATCCTCTGCTCTCCTTGCACTGGTGGGTTTTTTTGACAGTAAGAAATGAATTTTTCATCACTGTCAGGACCCACACACACCCATAAATAGCCGAAACAAGTCTCAAGAAAAATACCCCTGCAACAGCTGACACCTTTCATACTTTATATTCATTTTTACTTTCTTCTATTTAACTCATTTTTTTAAGTAGTGGTCATATTCACTAAACTGACTTTTGTTTAGAAAGGAACACACTGCCCCGAAGCACCACAAAAGTGCTGGGGCTGGGGCTGTGCCTGCTGGCGTGACCACACTGTAGCCACATGTGCAGGTGTGACTGGCTGTGGGCCCAAATTCCAGTGTCCTCAGGTGAGAGAAGGGCCTGCAGGATACCCACCAAGGAAGTCAGACTCATAGTCTTTGTTGGCTTTCTTCATGGGATGCTTGTCTCCGCTAGTTCGATACGGTGAATTCTGGCTCAAGACCTCTCAACTGAGAGACACTGGGAGAGTCCTGTAGGCTCTGCCCACTTCCGCCTCTGCCAGGGTCACCCGTCACACCAAGCAACACCCTTCTCCGTGCTAACTCCAAGGCGAGAGCTCTACCACAAGCCACACCTTAGCCCAGGGTAAGAGCCACATGCTCCTAACTAGGATTCTGGACTGGTGGCCCTACTGACCTGGTGACTAAAGGATCTTGTTTCAAGAGCAGGATCAGGTGCTGGGTGTTGACGAAAATGGCCCAGCATGGTAGGCATCAGAGCAGCAAGGTGAGGACTCCTTTTTGAAGTATGATACCTGTACACCACAGGTTCTTGCCTCCAAAGGACTTGGGGAGACAAACATGGAAAGGAGTCCCCGTGTCCCTGTGGGCCAACGTCTGGCCCTCTTCCTTCCAGCAGTCCCTGTGGTCCATGTTCTATAGCGGGTGGTGCAGGGGAGCTGCCCCGCCAGGGACTACCAGTGAGCTAGGGGTACTGTGACATCCTACACATCCTGAGACATGTGGGGCCTGATTCCCAGAATGGAAACTGTTAGCCTGGAGGCTGCTGGAGCCCAGCTGCAGCCTAGAAGGGCAGGGAGAGTGGACCCAGGAGATAGCGGGCGTGGGGTACCTAAAGTATGCCAGGGAGAGCCGATGTCCACCTTAGCAGGACATCCAGGCAGGGTAAGGACAGCCAGGTGCCCACCTGACAACAACACCTTCAGAAGGCAGATGGGTGGGAATAAGCAAGGCACTGATGGAGACTGAGCAGAGAATGGGGGTGCAAAGGCCAGTTCCAAGAAACTTGCAGGGGGCTGGAGTGTGGCTCCGGCAGAGCTCTTGCTTAGTTAGCACGCACAAGGCCCTGTGTTCCACTCCCCCCGCCCCACCCCGCACAAAGAAATCAATAAATAAAATGAAAAGTATGGGGGAGTGCAGGCAGGAAGAACCAGGGAAAAACAGAGGAGACCCCTAGGACAGAACTAGCGATTAAACCAAATGACGGGCCGCAGCTGATGTAGACTGAGCTCCTGTACCCTCCCCGAAAGGACAGGTCAGACCAAACCAAACTGGAGTCCCTCATGCCAATCGCCATTATCAAACTGAAACTTGAAGGAACACACAGACTCCAAAGCAGACTGTGAAGAGGAAATTGCAGTCCACCTGAGCCCACGTGACAAGGAAGCCCCTCTGACGCACCCTGTTCAGCACAGTAACCCGAAGGAACCTCACGGGGGCCAGTTTCCTCCCCGTTGTTCTGTTTCTTGTCCATCTTCCAGTCCCCCATCCACCACGGCAGGAGAAAACTCGCCCTGTCCTGTCAAATGCTGCCGCCTCACTCATGCACCTCGAGGGAAGGCCAGGTAGATCTCAGTTTGCTGTGATTCCGTCTTCTGATCCGGTAGAGCTAACTGAGCTATAGTTACTGTTTTTAGCAGCATGGGATTTGGCACCTAAAAATCCAATAAACCACAGAGTCAGTAATCCATCCCCTCCATTGTTTCATTATTAAAGGTAACTGCCCCAAAAGCTGTGTGGGTGATGTGGTCCTCACTGAGACATCCGTGTGTCACAAGCAGAGGCTAAGCCAATCCCCACCAACATCTCAGTACCACTCACAACCTGCCGGAAGCAACAGTGTCACTGCCCAACATTCCTGCGCACAAACCTCCACAGCTGGGTTTTTTAGAGAGTAATTCACACCTGTAAGTAAGGCTCTGTGTGCAGATCAAATGCATGCACACAGCAACCCCTGCTGGCTACTGAACAACAATGCATCTTCTGCTGTAATCAGAGACCAGAAGCACCCTGTGTCACCTGGGAAAACTTTAACACAGCACATTACAATTTCTATATTTAAAAATTTAAACCAGGTGCTGTGGCACAAGCCTGTAATCCCAGCAACTCAGGAGGCTGAGGCAAGAGGATCACTGGAACCTGGGAGTTTGAGACTAGTGTGAGCAACAAAGTGAGATTTTTGTCTTGAAAAACAGAATAAAGGAAAGTAAATAAAAGTCAGTTAATGTCTAAAGTCCATGCCCCAGCTTGCCAGTAGGATACGCATTTAAACATAACAGCAGATTGAGGTACAGTTCAGTGGTAGCGTGCGAGCGTAGCACATGCGTGAGGCCTTGTGCTCTGTCCCCAGCGCGCACACAGTTATATGCAGGTTTCATAAGTCTCCAATTATGCTGGGGTGGGCTTTTCTGCAATGCAACTGCCATAGGTCTGGGAGCGACCCTCCCCATGCTCCTGCGGACAGCGCCTCGTCTGTGCTTCCATAGGTATCTTATAAACCCACTGGTCCAGCAAATGGGGCACTGGTGTGTCTTGGCCCATCCACTGTGCCCTAGCTGGGGGAACAGATGTAGGCACTCATGTCTCCCCAGGAAAGCAATCACATGACACTTGGCATGACCTAAAGCGGGGAGGAGGTCTGGCCGGAGATCCAAGCTTTGTGTTCCAAAGAGAAACAGGACTCTGAGTGTCATGTTTGAGACTGCACCCCACACAGTCCCCAACACCTAGGGGCATAGAGAGGAGCTTCCAGATGAGAGTGGGGTGTGCCACAGTAGAGGAAGGCACACTTGTAGGCCAGAGACCTGAGCCCTTCTCTTCGCCCTGGGTCTCACAGGCAGCAGAGGTGTCACCCTTAGGCTTACCTTCCTTGCTCATCAAGGCCATGCTGGTGCTATGTTTGAGGCTGGTTTGAGTGTGTCCCTAAGGTCCATGGGCTGGAGCCTTGGTGCCCCAGGTAGCAGTGTTGAGGAAAGGACCTTATAAAAGGACCTTATAGAAGGTGGCCAATCGACCACCGGCATGAAACTCTTGGAAGAAATTAATGTAGCTCTTGAGGAGTCCCGATTAGATCCCATGGCAGCAGGTTACCAAAAAAGGCAAGCCTGCCCCAAGTTCCTCCTACTCCCTGACTGGCCACGTGGCCCCGTCCTCTCCTTCTTACAGGTGTTCTGGCCCTGATGCCATTTGCTATGTTGTGACATAGCCAAAAGGCCCTCAGCAGAGCCACGCAGGAGCCAATGACATGCTTTTAAATGTCTGCAGCTGTGAAGTAAGTAAACCTCTTTCTTTATAAAACACTCAGCCTTAGGTATTTGGTTATAGCAACAGCAGACTAAAACACCTAGTCACCTGTAGTGGCCCTAGGTCAGGAACAGGCCACATACAGTGCACGGAACTGTGACT